>JALGBA010000342.1:0-172305 GCA_023970755.1 Azemiops feae | reverse complement strand
CAATCAGGGCCCAAGTTACCTTTCTGTTGCAGTCTCCCAAGAGTTAGAGTTTGAAAAACCTCCCACACAGCTCTGGGCAGTTTAAATAGACAATGGAGATCCAATCAGGGCCCAAGTTACCTTTCTGTTGCAGTCTCCCAAGAGTTAGAGTTTGAAAAACCTCCCCCACAGCTCTGGGCAGTTTAAATAGACAATCAGGGCCCAAGTTACCTTTCTGTTGCAGGCTCCCAAGAGTTAGAGTTTGAAAAACCTCCCCCACAGCTCTGGGCAGTTTAAATAGACAATCAGGGCCCAAGTTACCTTTCTGTTGCAGTCTCCCAAGAGTTAGAGTTTGAAAAACCTCCCCCACAGCTCTGGGAAGTTTAAATAGACAATCAGGGCCCACGTTACCTTTCTGTTGCAGTCTCCCAAGAGTTAGAGTTTGAAAAACCTCCCCCACAGCTCTGGGCAGTTTAAATAGACAATCAGGGCCCACGTTACCTTTCTGTGGCAGTCTCCCAAGAGTTAGAGTTTGAAAAACCTCCCCCACAGCTCTGGGCAGTTTAAATAGACAATCAGGGCCCACGTTACCTTTCTGTTGCAGTCTCCCAAGAGTTAGAGTTTGAAAAACCTCCCCCACAGCGCTGGGCAGTTTAAATAGACAATCAGGGCCCACGTTACCTTTCTGTTGCAGTCTCCCAAGAGTTAGAGTTTGAAAAACCTCCCCCACAGCTCTGGGCAGTTTAAATAGACAATGAGGGCCCACGTTACCTTTCTGTTGCAGTCTCCCAAGAGTTAGAGTTTGAAAAACCTCCCCCACAGCTCTGGGCAGTTTAAATAGACAATCAGGGCCCACGTTACCTTTCTGTTGCAGTCTCCCAAGAGTTAGAGTTAGAAAAACCTCCCCCACAGCTCTGGGCAGTTTAAATAGACAATCAGGGCCCACGTTACCTTTCTGTTGCAGTCTCCCAAGAGTTAAGAGTTTGAAAAACCTCCCCCACAGCTCTGGGCAGTTTGAATAGACAATGGAGATCCAATCAGGGCCCAAGTTACCTTTCTGTTGCAGTCTCCCAAGAGTTAGAGTTTGAAAAACCTCCCCCACAGCTATGGGCAGTTTAAATAGACAATGGAGATCCAATCAGGGCCCAAGTCACCTTTCTGTTGCAGTCTCCCAAGAGTTAGAGTTTGAAAAACCTCCCCCACAGCTATGGGCAGTTTAAATAGACAATGGAGATCCAATCAGGGCCCAAGTTACCTTTCTGTTGCAGTCTCCCAAGAGTTAGAGTTTGAAAAACCTCCCCCACAGCTCTGGGCAGTTTAAATAGACAATGGAGAGCCAATGAGGGCCCAAGTTACCTTTCTGTTGCAGTCTCCCAAGAGTTAGAGTTTGAAAAACCTCCCCCACAGCTCTGGGCAGTTTAAATAGACAATGGAGATCCAATGAGGGCCCAAGTTACCTTTCTGTTGCAGTCTCCCAAGAGTTAGAGTTTGAAAAACCTCCCCCACCGCTCTGGGCAGTTTAAATAGACAATGGAGATCCAATGAGGGCCCAAGTTACCTTTCTGTTGCAGTCTCCCAAGAGTTAGAGTTTGAAAAACCTCCCCCACAGCTCTGGGCAGTTTAAATAGACAATCAGGGCCCACGTTACCTTTCTGTTGCAGTCTCCCAAGAGTTAGAGTTGGAAAAACCTCCCCCACAGCTCTGGGCAGTTTAAATAGACAATCAGGGCCCACGTTACCTTTCGTTCGGTCTCCCAAGAGTTCGAGTTGAAAAAACCTCCCCCAACAGCTCTGGGCAGTGTTTTAAATAGACAATCAGGGCCCACGTTACCTTTTTCTGTTGCAGTCTCCCAAGAGTTAGAGTTGAAACACCTCCCCCACAGCTCTGGGCAGTTTAAATAGACAATCAGGGCCCACGTTACTTCTGTTGCAGTCTCCCAAGGTTAGAGTTTGAAAAAACCTCCCCCCAGCTTCGGGCAGTTTAAAAGACAAACAGGGCCCAAGTTACCTTTCTGTTGCAGTCTCCCAAGAGTTAGAGTTTGAAAAACCTCCCCCACAGCTCTGGGCAGTTTAAATAGACAATGGAGATCCAAACAGGGCCCAAGTTACCTTTCTGTTGCAGTATCCCAAGAGTTAGAGTTTGAAAAACCTCCCCCACAGCTCTGGGCAGTTTAAATAGACAATGGAGATCCAAACAGGGCCCAAGTTACCTTTCTGTTGCAGTCTCCCAAGAGTTAGAGTTTGAAAAACCTCCCCCACAGCTCTGGGCAGTTTAAATAGGCAATGGAGATCCAAACAGGGCCCAAGTTACCTTTCTGTTGCAGTCTCCCAAGAGTTAGAGTTTGAAAAACCTCCCCCACAGCTCTGGGCAGTTAAAATAGACAATGGAGATCCAATCAGGGCCCAAGTTACCCTTCTGTTGCAGTCTCCCAAGAGTTAGAGTTTGAAAAACCTCCCCCACAGCTCTGGGCAGTTAAAATAGACAATGGAGATCCAATCAGGGCCCAAGTTACCTTTCTGTTGCAGTCTCCCAAGAGTTAGAGTTTAAAAAACCTCCCCCACAGCTCTGGGCAGTTAAAATAGACAATGGAGATCCAATCAGGGCCCAAGTTACCTTTCTGTTGCAGTCTCCCAAGAGTTAGAGTTTGAAAAACCTCCCCCACAGCTCGTACAGTTTAATAGACAATCAGGGCCCACGACCTTTCTGTTGCAGTCTCCCAAGCGTTAGAGTTTGGAAATACCTCACCCCACCCTCTAGAGGCCGTTTAAAAAGACATCAGGCCCACGTTAAACCCTTTTCTGTGCAGTCTCCAAGAGGTAGAGTTTGAAAAACCTCCCACAAGGCTCTGGGCAGTTTTTTAAATAGACAATCAGGCCCCGTGACCGTTCTGTTGCAGTCTCCCACGAGGTTAGAGTTGAAAACCTCCCCCACAGCTCTGGGCAGTTTAAATAGACAATGGAGATCCAAACAGGGCCCAAGTTACCTTTCTGTTGCAGTCTCCCAAGAGTTAGAGTTTGAAAAACCTCCCCCACAGCTCTGGGCAGTTTAATTAGACAATGGAGATCCAAACAGGGCCCAAGTTACCTTTCTGTTGCAGTCTCCCAAGAGTTAGAGTTTGAAAAACCTCCCCCACAGCTCTGGGCAGTTTAAATAGACAATGGAGATCCAATGAGGGCCCAAGTTACCTTTCTGTTGCAGTCTCCCAAGAGTTAGAGTTTGAAAAACCTCCCCCACAGCTCTGGGCAGTTCAAATAGACAATGGAGATCCAATGAGGGCCCAAGTTACCTTTCTGTTGCAGTCTCCCAAGAGTTAGAGTTTGAAAAACCTCCCCCACAGCTCTGGGCAGTTTAAATAGACAATGGAGATCCAATCAGGGCCCAAGTTACCTTTCTATTGCAGTCTCCCAAGAGTTAGAGTTTGAAAAACCTCCCCCACAGCTCTGTGCAGTTTAAATAGACAATGGAGATCCAATCAGGGCCCAAGTTACCTTTCTGTTGCAGTCTCCCAAGAGTTAGAGTTTGAAAAACCTCCCCCACAGCTATGGGCAGTTTAAATAGCCAATGGAGATCCAATCAGGGCCCAAGTTACCTTTCTGTTGCAGTCTCCCAAGAGTTAGAGTTTGAAAAACCTCCCCCACAGCCTCTGTTCCCCCCCCCCCATTTTAAATAGACAATGGAGAATCCAATCAGGGCCCACGTTACCTTTCTGTTGCAGTCTCCCAAGAGTTAGAGTTTGAAAAACCTCCCCCTCAGCTCTGGGCAGTTTAAATAGACAATCAGGGCCCACGTTACCTTTCTGTTGCAGTCTCCCAAGAGTTAGAGTTTGAAAAACCTCCCCCACAGCTCTGGGCAGTTTAAATAGACAATCAGGGCCCAAGTTACCTTTCTGTTGCAGTCTCCCAAGAGTTAGAGTTTGAAAAACCTCCCCCACAGCTCTGGGCAGTGTAAATAGACAATCAGGGCCCAAGTTACCTTTCTGTTGCAGTCTCCCAAGAGTTAGAGTTTGAAAAACCTCCCCCACAGCTCTGGGCCGTTTAAATAGACAATGGAGATCCAAACAGGGCCCAAGTTACCTTTCTGTTGCAGTCTCCCAAGAGTTAGAGTTTGAAAAACCTCCCCCACAGCTCTGGGCAGTTTAAATAGACAATGGAGATCCAAACAGGGCCCAAGTTACCTTTCTGTTGCAGTCTCCCAAGAGTTAGAGTTTGAAAAAACATCCCACAGCTTTGTGCAGTATTAATAGACAAATCATGGGCCCACGTTATCCTTCTGTTGAAGTTTCCAAGAGGTAGAGTTTGAAAAACTCCCCACAGCTCTGGGAAGTTTAATAATAGACAATCAGGGCACGTCTACTTTCTGTTGCAGTCTCCCAAGAGTTAGAGTTTGAAAAACCTCCCCCACAGCTCTGGGCAGTTTAAATAGACAATGGAGATCCAATCAGGGCCCAAGTTACCTTTCTGTTGCAGTCTCCCAAGAGTTAGAGTTTGAAAAACCTCCCCACAGCTCTGGGCAGTTTAAATAGACAATGGAGATCCAATCAGGGCCCAAGTTACCTTTCTGTTGCAGTCTCCCAAGAGTTAGAGTTTGAAAAACCTCCCCCACAGCTCTGGGCAGTTTAAATAGACAATCAGGGCCCACGCTACCTTTCTGTTGCAGTCTCCCAAGAGTTAGAGATTGAAAAACCTCCCCCACAGCTCTGGGCAGTTTAAATAGACAATCAGGGCCCACGCTACCTTCTGTTGCAGTCTCCCCAAGAGTTTAAGAGTTTTGAAAAACTCCCCCACAGCTCTGGCAGTTTAGATAGACAATGGAGATCCAATCAGGCCCACGTTACCTTTCTGTGCAGTCTCCCAAAGTTAGAGTTTGAAAACCCTCCCCCACCGCTCTGTGGCAGTTTAAATAGACATGGAGAATCCAATCAGGTCCAGTTCCTTTCTGTTGCAGTCTCCACAGTTTAGAGGTGAAAACCTCCCCAACAGCTCTGGGCAGTTTAATCAGACAATGGAGATCCAATCAGGGCCCAAGTTACCTTTCTGTTGCAGTCTCCCAAGAGTTAGAGTTTGAAAAACCTCCCCCACAGCTCTGGGCAGTTTAAATAGACAATGGAGATCCAATCAGGGCCCAAGTTACCTTTCTGTTGCAGTCTCCCAAGAGTTAGAGTTTGAAAAACCTCCCCCACAGCTCGGGGCAGTTTAAATAGACAATGGAGATCCAATCAGGGCCCAAGTTACCTTTCTGTTGCAGTCTCCCAAGAGTTAGAGTTTGAAAAACCTCCCCCACAGCTCTGGGCAGTTTAAAAGACAATGTAGATCCAATGAGGCCCACTTTTGCCTTTCCTTTGCCAGTCCTCCCAAGAGTTAGAGTTTGAACAACCGCCCCCACAGCTCTGGGCAGTTTTAATGGACAATGAGATCCAATGAGGGCCCCAAGTTACCTTTTTCTGTTGCAGTCTCCAAGAGTTAGAGTTTTGAAAAAACTCCCCCACCGCTCTGGGCAGTTTAAATAGACAATGGAGATCCAATGAGGGCCCAAGTTACCTTTCTGTTGCAGTCTCCCAAGAGTTAGAGTTTGAAAAACCTCCCCCACAGCTCTGGGCAGTTTAAATAGACAATGGAGATCCAATGCGGGCCCAAGTTACCTTTCTGTTGCAGTCTCCCAAGAGTTAGAGTTTGAAAAACCTCCCCCACAGCTCTGGGCAGTTTAAATAGACAATGGAGATCCAATGAGGGCCCAAGTTACCTTTCTGTTGCAGTCTCCCAAGAGTTAGAGTTTGAAAAACCTCCCCCACAGCTCTGGGCAGTTCAAATAGACAATGGAGATCCAATGAGGGCCCAAGTTACCTTTCTGTTGCAGTCTCCCAAGAGTTAGAGTTTGAAAAACCTCCCCCACAGCTCTGGGCAGTTTAAATAGACAATGGAGATCCAATGAGGGCTCAAGTTACCTTTCTGTTGCAGTCTCCCAAGAGTTAGAGTTTGAAAAACCTCCCCCACAGCTCTGGGCAGTTTAAATAGACAATGGAGATCCAATGAGGGCCCAAGTTACCTTTCTGTTGCAGTCTCCCAAGAGTTAGAGTTTGAACAACCTCCCCCACAGCTCTGGGCAGTTTAAATAGACAATGGAGATCCAATGAGGGCCCAAGTTACCTTTCTGTTGCAGTCTCCCAAGAGTTAGAGTTTGAAAAACCTCCCCCACAGCTCTGGGCAGTTTAAATAGACAATGGAGATCCAATCAGGGCCCAAGACCTTTCAGGTGCAGTATCCCAGAGTTAGAGTTTGAAAAACTCCCCCACAGCTCTGGGCAGTTAAAATAGACAATGGAGATCCATCAGGGCCCTAAGTTACCTTTCTGTGCAAGGTCTCCAAGAGTTAAGAGTTGAAAACCTCCCCCACAGCTCATGGGCAGTTAAATAGAAATGGAGATCAATAAGAGGCCCAAGCTGACCTTTCGGTTGCAAGTCCTCCCCAAGAAGTTAGAGTTTGAAAAACCTCCCCCACAGCTCTGGGCAGTTTTAAATAGACAATGGAGATCCAATCAGGGCCCAAGTTACTTTCTGTTGCAGTCTCCCAAGAGTTAGAGTTTGAAAAACCTCCCCCACAGCTCTGGGCAGTTTAAATAGACAATGGAGATCCAATCAGGGCCCAAGTTACCTTTCTGTTGCAGTCTCCCAAGAGTTAGAGTTTGAAAAACCTCCCCCACAGCTCTGGGCAGTTTAAATAGACAATGGAGATCCAACAAGATGCATAGTCCAACTTTACACATATCATTAAAGTGTCTGGAGGGTTAAGCCTGAACTTAAAACACAGACTTAAGACATCCCTGCCCATTTCCTTTAGGTAAATGAAAGATTGCAGTCTTAATTTTTCTCACTGAAACATTCTCTGAGTGTTAATGCAACAGCTATAAACACTCTCACCAGGATAGAAGTCTCTGTGTTACAGTTTACACATGTGTAAAACAATGAAAGCCACATCCTAGTGAGCATGCTGAAGTCTAAATATAATTTCTGAGCAAAACTTGCTTTGGCTCATTCAGATGTTGAATTTCAAAAGGCTTATTCTGTATTTATGATTAAAGTACATTGAATATGAAAACAAAGGATTTCTTTGTCGTTGTTTAAACTAAGATGACTCAAATACAATATTATCTTTTAGATTTCTTCTATTTGGTCATAGTAAAAATCACTTTAAATGGCAGACAGGAATGCTAATATAATATTCGGGTTGACAATATATTTTCCCCATGATGTCCACTTATTTTCATCTTCAGGTACATAACATTGTTATAAATAATAATAATATTGACTGAACAAATGGATAAAAATGCCAAATTCAATCTAAACATTTTACTGACTGTGTGACAAACCAATAATAATGAGTGCCTGTTTAGATACAGAATATTTTCAAACATGGAATTTATTTTATCAATGGTTGGGAAAAAGGGGTAGAAACTAAGAATGTAACTTGTATTGTTAAGCAAACAAATTAACCCAGACAACACGATGTTTATCAAGCACTAATCAAATGTAATAATAGAAAATTAATTAAAAAAATTGAAAAAAATAATAATAAGTGCCTGTTTCTGGAGCAGATTTTAAAATAAAAATAATTCTGTATATATTGTAAAACACTGAACTTATAAGCATTTGAGCAGAATGAAGTTAGGAAAAAGATCCTCAAGGGGAAAAAAAAATCTCGTGTAGCTTTCTATCTAATTGGTCCTCCAGTTTCCTCAAATTTGGAATACTGTAATAGATGAATTTCCTTTAAGTTCATGTTTAACTAGAAATGCAGCATCCATTTTGCAAACTGTATCTGAAAGACAATAGAAAAATAAAACTAAGTACAATGTGTTTATTAAATGATTTAAGGTTTCAAGAGTCATAATCCACCAAAACTATACAGCAAGGTTGTGAAAGGTTTTAAACACGATGCTTCACAAAGTGTAATTTTCAATAGCAAAGTAGTTGTATTTTTTGCAAGTCACTGCACATGAGCATACAATACACGTCTTTGTGCTGAGAAGCACTGCACTTGGATATTTTGCACAACCCTAAAAGGTAGTCCCCCCTTCATGGAGTACTGCCTTGTCATGGTGAAGGGGCTTGCGTAATTCAGTGAAGCTATGAGCTATGCCGTGCAGGGCCACCCAAGACGGACAGGTCATAGCAGAGAGTTCTGACAAAATGTGATCCACTGGAGAAGGAAATGGCAACCCACTCCAGTATCTTTGCCATGAAAACCCCATGGACAGTACCAAAAGGCAAAAAGATATGACGCTGGAAGATGAGCCCCTCAGGTCAGAAGGTGTCCAATATGCTACTGGGGAAGAGCAGAGGGCTAATACTAGTAGCGCCAGAAAGAGTGAAGCGACTGGACCAAAGCCGAAAGGACGCTCAGCTGTGGATGCATCTGGTGGTGAAAGGAAAGTCCGATGCTGTAAAGATCTTTTCTCCATAGGAACCTGGAATGTAAGATCCATGAATCAAGGCAAGCTGGACGTGGTCAAACAAGAGATGACAAGACTGAACATCGACATTTTAGGAATCAGTGAACTAAAATGGACAGGAATGGGTGAATTTAATTCAGAGGACCATCAGGTATACTACTGCAGGCAAGAATCCCTCAGAAGAAATGGAGTAGCCTTCATAGTCAATAAAAGAGTAGGAAAAGCAATACTGGGATACAATCCCCAAAATGACAGAATGATCTCAGTTCGAATCCAAGGCAAACCATTCAATATCACAGTAGTCCAAGTCTATGCCCCAACCACTGGTGCTGAAGAGGATGAAATTGACCGGTTCTATGAAGCCCTACAGCACCTTATAAAATTAACACCAAAAAATGATGTCCTTATCATCATGGGGGATTGGAATGCTAAAGTAGGAAGCCAAAAGAGAAACGGAATAACAGGCAAGTTTGGCCTTGGAGTACAAAATGAAGCAGGGCACAGGTTGATAGAATTTTTTCAAGAGAATACGATGGTCATAGCAAACACTCTTTTCCAACAACCCAAGAGACGGCTCTACACATGGACATCACCAGACGGTCAACACAGAAATCAGATTGACTATGTGCTCTGCAACCAAAGATGGAGAAGCTCAATACAGTCAGTAAAAACAAGACCAGGAGCTGACTGTGGCTCAGATCATTTAGGCTTAAATTGAAGAAAGTAGGGAAAAACACTAGGCCACTCAGGTATGAACTAAATCATATCCCTGATGAATATACAGTAGAGGTGACAAATAGATTTAAGGAATTAGATCTGATAGACAGAGTGCCTGAAGAACTATGGACGGAGGTTCGCAACATTGTACAAGAGGTAGCAACTAAAACCATCCCAAAGAAAAAGAAATGCAAGAAAGCAAAATGGCTATCTGAGGAAGCTTTGCAAATAGCTGAGGAAAGAAGGGAAGCGAAAGGCAAGGGAGAAAGAGAAAGATACACCCAATTGAATGCAGAATTCCAGAGAATAGCTAGAAGAGATAAGAATGCCTTCTTAAATGAACAGTGCAAAGAAATAGAAGAGAACAATAGAATAGGGAGAACCAGAGACCTCTTCAAGAAAATTGGAGATATGAAAGGAATGTTTCATGCAAAGATGGGCATGATAAAGAACCAAAATGGCAGGGACCTAACAGAGGCAGAAGACATTAAGAAGAGGTGGCAAAATTACACAGAAGAACTATACAAGAACAAGCTTAGCGTCCCTGATAACCACGATGGGGTGGTCACTGACCTCGAGCCAGACATCCTAGAATGTGAAGTGAAATGGGCCTTAGGAAAGCTGAGCAACAACAAAGCTAGTGGAGGTGACAGTATTCCAGTGGAGCTATTCAAAATCTTAAAAGACGATGCAGTAAAAATGCTACACTCAATTTGCCAGCAAATTTGGAAAACTCAACAGTGGCCACAGGATTGGAAAAGGTCAGTTTACATTCCAAATCCAAAGAAAGGCAATGCCAAAGAATGTTCAAACTATCGCACCATTGCACTCATTTCACATGCAAGTAAAGTTATGCTTAAAATCCTACAAGCTAGACTCCAGCAGTATGTGGACCGAGAACTTCCAGAAGTACAGGCAGGATTTTGAAGAGGCAGAGGAACTAGAGATCAAATTGCCAACATACGCTGGATCATGGAGAAAGCTAGGGAGTTCCAGAAAAACATCTACCTCTGCTTCATTGACTATGCTAAAGCCTTTGATTGTGTGGATCACAACAAATTGTGGCAAGTTCTTAAAGAGATGGGAGTAACAGACCATCTTATTTGTCCCTTGAGAAACCTATATGCGGGTCAAGAAGCAACAGTGAGAACTGGGCACGGAACCACTGATTGGTTCAAAATTGGGAAAGGAGTCCGGCAAGGCTGTATTCTGTCACCCTCCTATTTAACTTATATGCAGAGCACATCATGAGAAAGGCAGGGCTAGATGAATCAAAAGTTGGAATTAAGATTGCCGGGAGAAATATCAACAACCTAAGATATGCAGATGATACCACTCTAATGGCAGAAAATGAAGAGGAACTAAAGAGCCTCTTGATGCGGGTGAAGAAGGAGAGTGCAAAAGTTGGCTTGAAACTCAACATTAAGAAAACCAAGATCATGGCATCTGGCCCTCTCAATGCCTGGCAAATAGATGGGGAAGAAATGGAGGTAGTGACAGATTTTATCTTCCTGGGCTCCAAGATCACCACAGATGGGGACTGCAGCCAAGAAATTAGAAGACGCTTGCTCCTGGGGAGGAAAGCTATGGCAAATCTAGATAGCATACTAAAAAGCAGAGACATCACCCTGCCAACAAAAGTACGTATAGTCAAGGCCATGGTTTTCCCAGTTGCAATGTATGGCTGTGAAAGTTGGACCATAAGAAAGGCTGAGCGCAAAAGAATTGAGGCCTTTGAACTATGGTGCTGGAGAAGACTCCTGTGAGTCCCTTGGACTGCAAGGCGATCAAACCGGTCAGTCCTAGAGGAGATCAACCCCGACTGCTCTTTAGAAGGCCAGATCCTGAAGTTGAAACTCAAGTACTCTGGCCACCTAATGAGAAGGAAGGACTCACTGGAGAAGAGCCTAATGCTGGGAAAGATTGAGGGCAATAGAAGAAGGGGATGACAGAGAATGAAGTGGCTGGATGGAGTCACTGAAGCAGTAGGCATGAGCTTAAATGGACTCCAGAAGATGGTAGAGGACAGGAAGGCCTGGAGGAATGTTGTCCATGGGGTCGCGATGGGTCAGACATGACTTCGCAACTAACAACAACAACAAAAAGGTAGTCCTCTGCTTACAACCACAATTGAGCCCCAATTTTTTGTTGCTAAGTGAGAACAGTTGTTAAGTGAGTTTTGCCCCATTTGATGACCTTTCTTGCCACCGTTGTTAAGTGAATCACTGCAGTTGTAATATGTTTGTTAAGTGAATCTGGCTTCCCCACTGACTTTGCTTGTTGGAAGGTTGCAAAAGGGGATCACATGACGCTGGGACACGGCAACCATCATAGATATGAGTCAGTTGCCAAGCGTCCGAATTTTGATCATGTGACCACAAGGATGCTGCAATGGTCATAAGTCACTTTTTTCAGTGTTACTGTAACTTTGAACGGTCACTAAGTGAATAGTTGTAAATTGAGGACTACCTGCATATTCATTTTAGGATTTTGGACAATGGTACTATAAGAGTCTTGTCATTATTTTTTCAAATTAAACAACTGCCCCAAGTAGCTGACTTAATAGCATCTCTAAAATATCTGTCTAATATGCTTAATCCTGACTCCGAAAAATAGATGCTTTGGGCTATTTGTCTGCTCAGCAAGAGCCGCCTGGTGAGGCAGCATGTGTGACTGGTGTGCACAATCTTGTTGAAACACCAACTGCATGCTGAGTCACAGCAGGCAACAATATCTAACCATCCTTGGCTGATTTTGAAAAACCTAAGCAGAATTATTGCCGGTTAATGTTTGGAGGATGGATGATAGGTAAGTCACTGGAAAAATCACAGGTTAGTAAGCTAGACTGGGAAGGGAAAAAAAAATCCCAGAAGAAGACAATGATGAACTATTGTTATCAAGAAAATTTATGGTCATGAGTCAAACTCAAAGTGAGAGAATCTTTATAACTATGTGTAAATTACTCAGTAAATGGCTCATAGAGTTTTGGGAATGAAATAATTAAAAATCAACTGAGATGTGGTGAAAATTTAATCATGTCCTGGTATACCACTAAATATATTTCTGCACCAATTAAGCACATTGTAACTCTAAATACAGGTAATTATCAATTTACAACGGCTTGTTTAGCAACTGTTCAAAGTTATAATGACACTGAAAAAAAGTGACTTATGACTGCCCTCACACCTATGGTTGTTATAGCATCCCTACGATCATGTGATCAAAATTTGGGAGTTTGATAACCAACATGTATTTATTATGGCTGCAGCATCTTGGGTCATAGGATCCCAATTTGCGACCTTCCCAGCCAACTTCTGAGAAGCAAAGTCAATGGGAGAAGTCAGATTTGCTTACTGACTGCATGATTTACTTAACAGTTTCAATGATTTGCTTAAATGTGGCAAAAAAAGATCATAAAATAGGACACACCTCATTTAACAACTGCCATCATGCTTAGCAATCGAAAATCTGATCCCAATTGCAGTCGCAAGTCGAGAACTATCTTGATTACCTATAAAGAAGGCCTGACACAGTAATTTGGAATACAAAGAAATCATGCTATGATATGCATAAAACAGCTACAGAGAATACAGTAGTCCTTGACTTTAAAACAGTTCATTTAGCGACCATTCAAAGTTACAACGGAATTGAAAAAAGTGACCTATGACTGTTTTTCAGACTTATGACCATTGCAGCATCCCCATGGTCACATGATCAAAATTCAGACGTTTGGCAACTGGTTCATACTTACGATGGTTGCAGTGTCCCGGGGTAATGTGATTCCCCTTTACGACCTTCTGACAATCAAAGTCAAAGGGGAAACAAGATTCACTTAACAATCGTGCTACTAACTTAGCAAATGCAAGCGATTCACTTAACAACTATGGCTAGAAAGGTTGTAAAATGGGGCAAACTGTCTCACTTCGCAACAGAAATTTTGGACTACCTGTAATGTAATTTTAGCTAAGGTACTTTAGCTAAATTAGGTGTCTACAATGATGGGCTATATCTTGATGGATACTTAAGCAATGCAGAAGGCAGAGATCCTCATGCAAAGAGATATTAAGGATGCTTAATACACATACAGCTGTCCCCCACTTACTATTCTAACCTATTCTGGAGGTTGCAAAAAACAAATCTCAGGAGCTTTAATCTGTGAGATACCAGTGATACAGTGGAATTGAGGAGGCAGGAAAGTAACGTTCTTAGGATTTTTATAACCCATTAATTTTTTAAAAGTTATGACCCAAGTCAAGAAAGAAAAATAGAGTGGAGACCTTATTTCACTTTGGTTTGGCTTTTATTCTCAAGTCCTTCAAGACTCCTCTAGGGGATAGCATATCTTAACAGACACTATCAGATGGTCCCCAAAAGCATTCTTTACAAAGGAATCTCCAATGTGATTCTTATCAACCCTTACTACCTATCATATTGGTAGTATAATAACAATGACTTTTACAAGTAGGTTGAATTAATAGTGATATGCTACCACTTTTCCTCCAGAAGGAAAAAAAAATCAATGAATTGTCTGCAGCTGGTCTAATGGACCCTAAGACATGTAACTACAGATATTTCTTCTCTCTCTCTCTCTGCAAGGATGAAGTAACTGCTTCCACTCATACTGTCTTTTCAATGGAAAGAGCAAATGGGAAAATCTAAAGAAAAAAGTGCAAGGAGAAATTTGGGGGGTGATTTTTGAGGCCTTCTGCAACAACCTGAGTGCTTCAATGTATAGCTGGGTTTCCTTCAATGCTTTTCCATCCTAGTTCTCTGAAATGAGTGGACACTTTACGCCCACATTTGTATCTGAGAATGGATTATAAAGCTAAATTTGAATCACAGTACAGAAATTCTAATACACAAAGAACTTTTACAAAAATATGTTTGAGTAATGTTAATAATTTAATACTAACATTTCTGTCATCAGCTAACAACATTTAGCATCTCAAGAAAAGAGACATTCAATATTATCTGGATTTCTAAAAGCACTAATACTCAAATGACCATTAAAAATCTTAAATAGTGGTTGTTGAGATTTAGCTGTTCTGGATGTTGTAGAAAATATTCCAAGTATCAGCAGTGAAACCATTCATCAAATTAATCAGTGATATGTTTATCATTGATATAGTGAACATTATTAAAATTCATGGTTTGAAGAATAGGGCTTCCCTAATCTTGCTTTTTTTCTCAAAAGATCTGAGGATAATCATGAATAAATAAGAAAATTCCCATTTGACTCTCAGCAGATGGTCCATTTGACCTTGCAGTCAGTTCTCAACTGGGCATTAGACATAAAAGTCTCCATATGGCTGAGAAAAACAAAGACTATGATCGGTAGAAGAGGGTTATTTTTATCTATTTATTTTGGAAGAACAGTATAAGAAAGGGTCAAACTTGCTCAAACCCTTTGCCAACTATATTATTTACAAAACACAACATAATTTGAATTTTTATTTTTTCATATTTAAGATATACTGCTTGAAAGAAATGTATTTTCTTCCAACACTTCCTTGTGATGGATTTTTTTTTCCTTTTGTAAATGACAAACAAGCAAAAGCAATATGATGGGATCAATATTATATTGCAGGATTATTTTCAAAGTCACTGATGTGGAACAAAACAGCAGTTTATTGATAGAATAATAATACAAAAACAAGTTTTTCTAAATGACAGCTATATGGCTGACCAAACTGAGTGTCACATTTCCTGTAAAAAGAAAACTGAATTAAAAGGTTTATCACCTAAGCAATTTTTTTTAAAGCAAAGCTTCAAGAATTATCTGTGGACATTCTGCATGAGATAAGTAGGTTAATGCTAGATTTGTTCTTAGGAAGACTAAAATCATTTTCCAGCTTTGGAAGAAATTTATTATATTTATATCAATGATAATGAAAAAGTCAACTATTAGTCAAAATCTTTAATTGGGATTTCTTTAAACTTTATTTCCAGTTTTGTCCCATAATATTTGGGACTTCTACAAAAGTGAGGAAAACCACAATAAACCTAATTACTTAGCAAGTGTAGGAGCACCCCTATTTATTTTAAAATTTGTTTCTTTATATATTTTACTTTTATTAAATTTAGCTTCAATTCGTTCTGGTTTCTCTTTGTATTGGAAAAAAAACTTGCTAATATAGAAATGTAATCAAAGATGATCAGCTGCCTAGTCAGTTCTGATTAATTTCACCATTATTCACACGGTACAAACATGGTGCAAGAAATTTGCAGACAGTTTATATTAGACAAGATCTCTTTAAAAACTTAATTTCTGCAGCAGCCTTTCTTCTCAATCAAAAAATAAGATAATATAAACATAGTCTTATTAGTTAATATTAATGTTTAGATATTAAAAACCAGCCAAAGTATAATCCACTAAGATTTTTCTTCAAATGACAGTCAATAGATTCTTTGCTATCAGTAAAGATAATATAATAAATATATAATAAAAACAATATATCTAGAAGTTGTAAGGCTTTAGAAGTTAACAGCCATATTCACATGAGACTCAAATACCATTAGAGTTGATAAATGTAACCCAAGCTTTTAGTATGGGACGGAAATGGCTTTTTTCCCCCCAGAATTATTTTCTTATGTTATCAAAATATCTGGCAGTTAAATTATATCTTATTTCAATTTATTCTTATAAGGTTGAATGTATTGTAAATTTCTTAGTTGGAAACATGGAATAGTCCTTAAGATTATGACTTGGTGTATCTATTTCTCTCACTGATTCATTCAGGACCAAATCCATTCATCCACAGAAGGCAATGGACATTCTCCTCTAGGAGAAGCCATATTGAGCATCAAAATATAATTATTTTTCTGCTCTTATTCACAGAGAGCTGGCTAGTAGTCCTGTTAAGGATGATCTGGGCCCTCCTGGGGAGGGAGGATCCAAAGGACCATCTGAAAAGCCACTGTGAGGGGCATTCTAGACAGCTGGTAGATAAAGTAGCTCTGAAATGGACTCCAAGTGCAGAGTTGACTGGGGCATAGTCACTATATTATCTGGGAGGAGTTTGAACCTGTCGGTTCCAAGGAAATGGACAGAGACTATGAGCTTAGCCACCAGATCTTTCTGGTTGGTCAGGGCTGCCTAGGAGATGGTACATGGTTGGGTCCAAGTAGTGGTTAATTCATTCTTCAATGATGGAATGATTCTGTCATTGCGTTAAAAGGTGGTGGTTCAGACACTTCTCAGAAAACCATCACTCACCTCAGCAATATTGATCTATTTGATCTAGTTTCCAGTGTCCCCTTTTATCGAATGTTGTTGATAAGATAGTTAGGCTGCAGCCTTAGAAGGCTCTGGAGAATATGGATTAGTCAGAAAACAGCCATGGTCATGGATGGAATTGATTGCACTTGTGAATGACCTCTGTAGGGTTTGGAATGGTAGTGGTGTGGTCTTCTTGGCCTTTTTTTTTTTAATTTCTCAGCAATTTTCAATTTTATCGATCATGATATCCTTATGCACCAATTTAGCAGGATGCGGGGGTGGGGAGTTGTATGGTGTTACAGTGATTCTCCCTTTTCTTGTGAGGTCAGTTCCAACTGGTGTCGATGGGGGGGAGAAGACCAAGCCCTGGATTGCTGCTCTGAGTGATCCCTGAGGATTGTATAATCTCCCTGGTCCTACTTAACATCTACATAAAACTGCTGGGTGAGGCCATCTGCTGACATAAGGTGAGGTATTATCAGTACACTAATAATACTCATTTATGCACCTCCACCCCGATAGCAAAATATGTCATCGAGGTTCTTTCTCTTACTTCCCTAAATAGAACAAGTTCTCAGTTTGGCAAAAATGATGCTTCCCAGCTTCCGGAAAAGCACTTGGAAGATCCTTTGTGTGCCAATTTACCCATTCCTGGAATGAAAGCCCTTGCTCACATTCACTCATGCCTTAGTTACTTCCCCTTTGATTGCTGAAATGTGGTATAGATTGGTCTGCCTTTGAAGACCACTTGGACTATGCTATTAGGGCTTCAGACTGGCTGTTCTAAGTCAAGAAGAAATGTTGTCTTTATGATTCATTAAAAAAATAATTAAGAGTGTATGATCTAGCTCAGCGGCCCCAACCTTGTGGGCTCCAGGGACTGGTTCCATGGAGAGAGGTTTTTCCACAGACTGGTGTGTGTGTGGTTTCACATGCTGCCTGCATCCTGTGCATGGGCAGATGGGGCCATTTTTGAGGAAGTCCTACTAGATACAGTATACTTCCCTAATAGGTGGGACCTGCAACATACCTTGCTTTCCCATTCTGGTAGCCTGGATAGTTGTAATTGGAGAGAGATGGTCCTTCAAATAACTTGTTGGTTGGGTCTGTAGGCACATCCAATTTTTTGATCTCCCATACCTTTCAGGAGATCAACACATGAAAATAAATGAAATAATAAAATTGATTCTACCATTCCATACCTTCAGGAGGTTGACCGATAGTCATTTTTTCTCTCAGTAGTTGACCCCATCCTTAGATGGGAGAAGAAAGGATGGCAGGTCATGATTGTCCCAAAGAATTATTAATGGAGAACTGTTTATAGCCTTTGGATTGAAAACCTCTTGAGAGAATATTTTGGTTCTGAAAAGCAACATTTTTTAAAAAAAACAACAACCCTGTTTAATAGTGTTGTGTAGTACAATTTACTGAGATAACTGTTCTGTGTTTTTATGCATCCAGTAGCTCCATTCTTAGAAAGGCTAAAGGAGTTGATAGAAAGCAGATCTCATTTTTGGCTGTTATCCATTAACATCTTGATAGGCTTGTATAGGAAAATAACACAGATACTGGCAACACATGACAGATTGAAAGTCTGTAGGGATTCCTAAATGAACAATACACTGTTAAACCTCTAGATACAAAATGATGTCAGGGTCTGCATTATCATTAGGTATTACGGAAATAAGTTACAATCAAGTAATAATGCTATGGCTCACAAAACAGAATAGGTTTTTGATTAATGTCCAAAGGAAGTGACTGAGGGTATTTGTTCATCCAGAAAGTAAACCTAATAATGTTTATCTCTATATTCCATCGGTCCTAAAAATAAATATAATAAGTGAAAGACATACTGATCCTTTGAAGAATAGAAGAATGTGCTTACTGGAAGATAAACTCTGAATTGACTAGTTGTTGATCCTTAATTTTTTTCATTCTGAATTCATAATTCTTACAACTGCATATGAAAATTGGTGTTCACATGAATGATTTTAATTTATATTTGCATACAAAAATGAATTATATTCTCACATGGCAAGGGAATCAAGCTATTCTCCAAAGCACCTGAAGGCAGGACAAGAAGCAATGGATGGAAACTAATCAAGGAAAGAAGCAACCTAGAACTAAGGAGAAATTTCCTGACAGTGAGAACAATTAAATCAGTGGAATGACTTGCCTCCAGAAGTTGTGGGGGTTCCAACATCAGACGTTTTTAAGAAGAGATTGGACAACCATTTGTCTGAAATGGTACAGGGTTTCCTGCCTGAGCAGAGAGTTGGACTAGAAGACTTCCAAGGTCCCTTCCAACTCTGTTATTCTGTTATTAAGTAAAGTTCATCAACTACTTTGAAAGTGGAAAAAAGTAACTGGTGCTTGAAATAAAAAAGAGATAGCTACAGAAAATGGTGACTATCTTTAGACCAAATCCCTATAGAGATATAGTTTATAAATTGTTTAAATTTTAAAAATGAAATGGTTAGATATTCAGTCATAGATTACTATTGATTAGTGGAATACAATATATAACATACCCAGAGTTTGTCAATTTACTGAAAGTAAATAAAATTATTTTTACTAGTTTTGTAAGTGTGAAATATTTTAAAAATATTACATGCTTTGGGGGCATTCAAGAGTCTTTAACATTAGCCTAAGTGACCTCTCTATTTTTAAATTTATAATATTGTATAATATGTACAATAATATTAATCAGATGATGTCTTATCTCACTTGGAAGAAAATTAAATAGTTTGCTGCAATTAAAATTTATGGAAACATATTTTCAGTGTCTTGTTTTATTAAACAATATAAAGTATAATCAAATGATGTGCACAAAATTTATATTTAAAGTTGGTCCTAGAGGATTATGGATATTCAAATCCTGTAAATATGCAATTTTTATTACTTAAAATGGATTAGACAACTTTCAAGCACTGGGGTTGAATGGTACATATTTACCTTCATAATTAGAGTTGTATAAACACTGATTATATTGGAATATCTGAAGACAGACTGTTTGAGTTTAAAATAATGAATACTTAAAAAGATCCACAATTTAATATACAACTTTGGGAAGATAAGTATTCATTGCATTTAAAAAAGAAAACCATACACACAGGGTCTAAAGGTTGAAAACTCTGTAACATATCATAGAGCAGGGGTCCCCAATCCCTGGTCTGTGGATTGGTACCGGACCGCGGCGTGCCAGCAACCGGTCCGCACAAACAAGCAAAGCCCCATCCGTGGGATGCAGGCAGCACACAAAACCACGCACTCTCTGGTCCGTACAAAAACCTTTCTCCACGGAACCGGTCCCTGATGCCCAAACGGTTGGGGACCTCTGTCCTAGAGAATCATAAAACTGGAAAAAAAATAGTGGAGGACATTGCTTGACTGTGAGATCAGTGAAGCAAAGAGAAAGATCTTTCAAAGGTACCTGCTCTGCAATGCAACTTCATAACATCATCCAAGCATCCAAGTATATAATATCAAAAGGTTACAGTTATAATCAAAATGCATTTATAATATTCTACATTCTATATTATGCTTCCATTGATAACATACATGTGCAAAATAATTGCAGTGTAATTAGTACAGTCTCTTTTATTCTGTTATTGCATTTGTGCTACCTTCTTGCCATATATAGTGGTTTAGAGTATATTAAAATGTATTATCCAGATTTATCCTTTAACAATTCAATAATTTATATTAGGGTTTGGCTGAAAAATAGTTAATTTCCCAAAGCTATGTCATCAGACCTTGTCTATCCTTGCTGTAACTGATTTAATTTTGGCCAGCTTGACATTAATTACTTTTTGAGGGTGTGTGTGTAAGGGGAAGGACACAGTGGGACTTATTAGTCAAATGTAATCATCTGTCAATAAAAGTCTCTATCCTCTTCCTATTCTGCCTTTTAATCACTATCCTTAAATTCCTATAAATATTTTGGAGACGAATTGTAGATCCCTTTGGAAAGATATTCCTTAAAACCTGTCCTGTTCCATCTTTTAAAAAATCCAGCTAGATTTCTTTATTTTGAAGAACTTGACCTACTGCACTGCATATGCAAAAGTCTTGGTAAAGACTTCTGAACTAGAAGCAAACATAGGCAACTTGTAGCCCTACAGAAATTGCTGAACTGACATAAACCCAAAAGGTGCTTTTTTTAAAAAAAAAAAAAAACCTAACACATATACACATAACATCCTCCCTAGCTGAATGCTGATTAGTATAATAAGCAATGTTGGTTTCCTACCCCTTGCAAAACAGGCCAAAAGAATTTAAATAATTAAGCTACTAAATTACAAATTGTTAGTTCTTCATCTATAAACTATATTAATAACAAAGTGGTTAACAGAAAAAACAATAAAAGTAAAAATATAAAAGTAATAAAAATTGTGAACAGTAATAAGAGAAAGACAAAACTGAAATTCCAAAAGCTTCTGTTAACAAACTGATATTGTAATCAATTCGTAGAAAATTTACCAGGGCTTCAATCCCCAATCATCCCAAATAACTCTAACTGGTCCCGGATCAAATATCTAGGTTTGTTTCTTTATAGCATCTCTTATCAATTGCTTATCAGTTTTGTTGTGTGTGTGGTTTCTAAATATTTTGGCGTTTTGTATTTTAATCCTCTTTGAATAAAGTAAAATTTTCAGCAAAAAGAAAAAAGAAAAGAAAAGAAAAGGAACTACTGAACTGCAGAGCCCAAGTTCTAAAATATAGTCAAAGATGAAGGTATTTTTGTGACTTGAACCTCACAAAATCTGGAACGCCATAAGCTTCCTATCTTTAGTAAGAAAAACTGATTCTCACTCCCTGCCCTGCAATCCCCTTTCAATCCATTGCTTTGGAGAACCTTCACGTTCCCATCTTTCCAGCCTTCAAGGATCCTATTTGGGATCATAGAGGGATGTCCTGAGAAAAGGAGATCAAGAGATACTTCTGTTGGAACTTGATCTGCTTGAATGATGTCTAATGTCATTTCAAAATGACATTCAAATTCAGCAACCCTCTAAACCACTGCTGGTTATTCATATAAAATCTTCATTCTATATTTTCATTTTTCTAATGTGTGATACAAAAACAATCAAAGCAATTTACATGAAAATGAAACTGGGATTGCCCAGAAGACAGATGGTTATGCAAGTACCATGGCCTGACCTTACGAAATGTGGGTATCATTTCCACCGGCTACGCTTCTTGGCCTATGGCCAAGTAATTGAATTTAGTAATTATGATCTGCATCTGAATGCACAGATAGTACAATTTAGACAATTATCACTGAACTCAGAAAGACAAGAAATTCTCAAGGGTTCCTTCTCAAATAATTCCATTGTTTGAATGTTATTGAGGATAATGTAAGCATTTTTAGATATGTGTTTATGTATGTGTTTATGTATGATCAGTGCTCTCCTATTGTATATCAAATGCATATGTTTTAGGATTCCTACATCTCTTTATTAAATAAATCATAATTACTTCATGCTAAAACTAATTCAATAATAATAATATCGGCAACGGATGAGTCATTTGAAAATTTAGTCTGGTTTTGAAATAATCTTATTTGTTACATGCTGTTATTATATATTCATTAACAATAAATATAATTAAAAAGAGCAACTGCCTAATTCCATTTTTATGTCCAGAACTACAAAGAAACAAAAATTAAATAGTAGCAGTTGGATTATAAATGGCTTTTCAAGATTATTTTTGACCTATGATGAGAATCAGGAGAAGTAAATATTTGACTTATTTCAGTACAGTGGTATCTCAGTACTTATCGTTAATTGATTCCAGGAGGTGCGATGAGTACCCAAAAACAATGAGCACCAAACAAATTTTCCCATAAGAAATAATGTAGTGAGTCTCAAGGCACTGACATCGACAAGTTCCAGCTTGTGTGTTGAGTACCAAACAAATGATGAGTACCGGGACAAACTTTTCATGTCAAAATGCATTGAGTTCCAAATTCAATAAGTTCCAAAGCAGTTGAATACCAAGGTACCACTGTAATGTACTTTTTTCCATGTGGGTTTAACAAAAATTAAGTCTGGTGTATATATCGTGCATTTGTTCTAATAGGACAGCATTTGTTATTTATTTATTTATTTTTTATTCATTTATTCATTCATTCATTCATTCATTCATTCATTCATTCATTCATTCATTCATTCATTCATTCATTTATTTGATTCATATCTTATCTTTCCTACAAGAACTCAAGGCACAATACATAGCATGTTCTTTCTCCAATTTGTTTTTCCCTTAACAACACTACGTTGTGCTGGGTGCAAAGTCACCCAGTGAACTTTGAAGACTGAGGGTAGGTTTGAACCTGAGTTTCCCTGGCCTTATTCTTAACCACTTAACCATCCTAATCACTGTACTACATTGTGCTGTAATTAATGTATTCCAAATAGTTTTCAACTGACATAGAGAAATTCAAATGGCTATTATCACTTGTGAATCTGGAAGTAAGAAACTGAAAAATGGATATTAGGAGAGACTATAGAAATGTTAAATTTCCTAGCTTTACAAAGTAATCAAATCTTTATTCCAAGTCAGTTCAGAGGTTTTTTTTTGTTCTATGCACATTCAATTTGTACAATGACAGTAATGAAATCTTAGAGCAAGCTACATATCTACATATCTACATCTATATCCCCTTGGTCTACCTTCTTCCCTAAATGAAAAAGCCCAAAATATAAAGTGGGGAACATTTTAAAGTATAATTGAAATGTTCTAAAAATAGGGTCATGGAAGGCAAAAACAATTAATTAAAGAAGATGTGCTACATTTACCTGACACTTAAGTCCATTTCTCTATTCTTTCGTAAGTACAACAGTACAATATTTACTGAAGTAATGAGATTTCCCCACAGACCTGCTAGAAAAGCAGTTCTATTTTCTTTGCCCAGTTTGCAAACCTCAAAGTGAGATGTTCTATGTGTGATAGAGAGGGAGAATCGAGCTATTTCAAGACTGAAACCCACCAGCCATATGGAGGCAGAGAAATCTGCAACAATTAGCTAAGACAGTATTTATCAATGTTGACAATTTGAAGAGAGATGGACTAGTCAGCAAAGGTGGATGGAAACTTCTGGGAATTGAAGTCCACCCCTCTTCAAGTTGTGGTGGTTGAGAAACACTGAGTTAGGGCATCAGTGAGCAACGTGACACCTCTAAGCAATATCATGCTTTTGACCATGATGTAATGAAGTACTGTGTTGTCCTACTGTTTGGTTAGCTGTAAAAGAGCCCAATGTTGTGGAGAGGAGTGATATCACTCTACTGTCCTCATAGCATGTTTACAGAATAGGATGGAATGGGGAACTGGATATGGCTAAGCAGTAGACTGAGCTCATCAGCTGATTCAGTGGGATGCATGACATCAAGGGATGGAACTCAACTGAAGTTACTGTATGTTTTCAGTTAAACTTCCTCTGCTGACATCACCCAGTTGTCTCTGGACATGAAGTGACATTTTGCCCCATGTTTTCTTGCAAGGGAAGGTCTTGGACATCTGTCAAGGAATACTATCATCCTAGGGAATAAGATGCACTTGGGCCTTCTTCCCCAGTGCAAGATAGAGAAAGGTGTGCATGGGTGTATTCAAGCATGCATGTCTGTGCACAAGCACATCTCCCCAGCCAAGGGAATTTGGACCAACATGTCCTCCATTCTTCTACAGGAAGCACTAGTAAGCTCCATGCTTCTACAGGAAGCACTAGTAAGCCTCCCCACAGATCTTTTCTCCCTAGTCCCTCAAATGCAAATAAAGGGAGACATACTGTACTCAACCAACAACTCCCCAAAGTTACTGTGGTTGTCGTATTTCTTTCAACAGGGTATTCACAGTATCTCTTCCTGGTGAACCATGACATAGCTTAGTCTTGAAGGACCAATATGCATTAAACCTTTGTGAAACATGGTAGATTTTTTTCAGTGAAGCAGACCAGACTATGGAGGTGATGTGATATGGGGCTCAATAAAATAGGAGCATTGATTCAGGTGGCCTTGATCTGATCTGGAACAAAGCTGCAAGAAAATACCTATCTAGATGTTCTTCTCTAGACTAAGCAACATTTGAATTGCCTGCAGTCCATGGCAAATCTGCATAGCCGAGAAGTCATTTAGAGGGACTCTAGGTTGTCTGTTTCTAGCATATCTGTACTTTGGCCAAGAACTTTAGTGAGTGAAGGAAAAAAGGTATTAACCATAACTTTGGAGAGCATGGCAGAAGTTCTGCCTTTCTCAAAACCTCTTGGCAACTTCATGCTCCAGACAATTGGTAGTCTCCTAAACGCTATAATTAATCCTAGAAGCCTGGAAGAGATTTGGTGCATGCTCATGCTTCTCAAAGTGATTTGTCTGCAATATTCCCACATCAACATAACCTGGAAGACCTTTGGAAGTGGTTCTGAAGCAGCTGCTACAGGCTCATCCCATATTAGTGACAACTTTCCAGCTTTTGCCAAAGCTGTCCAGCAAGAACAACTTAAACAGGGAGGAACAGCAGGGTCCTCTCAACCTTCTGCCACAATGCTTGCTAAAGAAAGCTCCCCCCAGTCCTTCTCTGTAGTATACATTCTAGGAAGGAAGTCTGAGAGGGTCTCCAAAATAGAATGAGATGAAAGAACTACCTTGCTATGAAATAAGGAGACTTTACTTCTCCATGAACCAAGGAGAAGCAATTTATTTAAAACTTTATTGAAATGAAGTACTCTTTGAAACCTCACACAGCCCTAATCTGTATAACTCAGAATAATCTGGGCTAACAGGTTTGACTCTATTTTTATGCTTTCTATTCCTTGTTTATGTAATTTCCAAGGAGAATACCAGCACAGGGTATATCATTTTCCTGAAGAACTGTGGTTAAATTATTGTTATCAACAAGCCCTAATGATGATCAAGATACTAGCTGTGGACAATTACCCTCATGTATCAGGATGAAATAATAACAGCACAGAAGACTGAGTGGATATATGATGTCATTTGTTGAATGCCAGTAACACCAATAATTGTCGTCATCCCATTACTGTAAATAATGACTCTCAAATGGATGGAAACTAATCAAGGAAAGAAGCACCCTAGAACTAAGGAGAAATTTCTTGGCAGTTAGAACAATTAAATCAGTGGAATGACTTGCCTCCAGAAGTTGTGAATGCTCCAACACTGGAAGTTTTTAAGAAGAGATTGGACAAGTACATGTCTGAAATTGTATAGGGTTTCCTGCCTGAACAGGGGATTGGACTAGAAGACCTCCAAGGTCCCTTCCAACTATTCTATTCTATTCTATTCTATTCTATTCTATTCTATTCTATTCTATTCTATTCTATTCTATTCTATTCTATTCTATTCTATTCTATTCTATTCACTAGGTAATAAAAAGTAAAGATATGAAGGGCACAAGATTTTTTTAAACTATTTACTAAGAAAAATGTACATGATTATAGTACTAATATTATTACAACTAGTAAATAATGCCCATAACTACTACTAGCAATATTAATTCTCCAAGAGGAACAAACTATGGAAAGGATTCCAGATATCTCTATGGGATCTGAATCAATGAAAATGAAAATGTTATTGACCTAAGCCATATTGATTGTAATTTGGCATAACCCACTGAAAATGTGACTGAGAAACTCAAGTTGCAGCTACACTGATCAACACACTACAGACTACACCCATTGTCTAGTTCCCCAAAGCAATTACGGATATTTCTTCTCTTCCTACAACATGTTCAAATTTGGAAGCTATTTTCCATAACATCAGAGTAGTCTAATCAAAGAGCCAAAATGTCATAAGTCAGACAGGTTTATGGAACAATAGTCTTTGATGAAGCTTATGCTATGTGGTTACAGGTTTCTGCCTGAAGTTTTTTTCCCAATCAGAAATTGAAAACTGATGAAACAATGGACTCCTTGTGGCCTGCCTTGATTGACAAGGGTGTCCCACTGAATCACTGGCAGATGGAAGCAATCAATTCTTTACCAATAAATGGATTTGCTGCCTCAAATGTAACAGCTGTGAAGCACTTTAACAGATGTAAGGGCCTTTAAAATGGAAATTAAGGCAGTTAGCTCTTATAGTTGATGAATACAACAGATCGAAAATCGAGTAAGCCTCAATAGAATATTGTGACTTGAAAAATGCTCTGTATGAGTTGCTGCTCAAATGTATAAGCACATCATACTAAGATAACCCTAGTAAGCTGGTAAGTATAAATCTACCATTTGTTAAAATTCTGCTATGCATAGTATGTATTTCAACAGTCTTGCAAATATATTTCCACCTTTTGAACAGGCACAACCAATAACTTGCCACCAATTGCTAGTTTATCTTTAGAGTTTTTTAAGGTTAAAAAATGTTCTGGGAGTCTCAATGTTTGCATGTAAATATCAACAGCCATTTCATTTTGGAAATAACTGGAATGAAATACACCACGTTGTTGCTGTGTGGATACAGTTACAGTGAAGAGAGAAGTAACTAAGATGTTATTTATAAATTATTGTAATACATTTTCCTATGTTCTCCAAATATCTAAAGATTTTATCTTTTCTTCATATCATGAATGCTTATGTGAAAATGTCCAAATCTTGTGAAATCTCATAAGAGTGCAATGTTTTAATGCAAAAACTCATTCTTAGGTGTAGTACAGTGATATCATTGAAACCTTGAGATTTAAGACTTTCCCAAGATTAAAATAAATGTTATTTAAAATATTTTATATTTCAGTTTCAGAAAGTGACACTCAGGTGCCAGTAGGACCATGTTATTAACCAGGGTCCTAAGATACAGTGAGAAGTCCACATATATTACTGTAACTGAAAGATAAACAAACTAAAATGCATCTGTTGAGCTGACTTACATATTATGTATGTTAAGCTATGTATGTAAATCAGGCCAGCAAATGCTCTTTGGTTTTATTCCTCTTCATTCTTCTAATGTATATCTACTTGCCAATGATACTTACCTGATCACTGTAATAAAGCAAAGTCCAATAGGTACATTTTCACAGCTTTTTTCAGTGCAGAAGGATTGACATAGTCTTGAGGAACATAGCTGTCACTATAGCCAACTAGATTTCTCAGCTCTGCTATAAAAGTAACCTTAGGCTTAAGCACCAACCACGATGTAATTATTCTGCCTAAGAACATCAACTAATCTCATTACAGAAGGTTATAAATTCAGCCTGGCAGCATCACTTCAGTCCATTTCAATTTGTCTAATAGCTGAAACAGTGAAACAGAAATACCTGACTGCTTCCCCTGTTGTAAATATTCAGGTTTTTTTTTTAAACTGTTCAAGGTAATTTTCCACTCTTATTTTACTCTAATTTGCATATTTTATGCATATTTCTAAAAGGAACCTGGCAAAGAAAATATTTTGTATCTGAGAACAAAAACCATTATGTTTTTAAACTGAAGATATAAGAAGGGATCGTGCTTAATTTACTGAAACCAGTGAGACAGAACCCATTTATTTCCCTGGTCCCTTCTAAATCTAGAAAATCACATTATCATTACATCCTTGAAACAGCCACAATAGCTGACAAATGTTGTTTTAAGTGGAAAACACTTCAATTTTCAAGTTCCCAAATTATTCAATTGTAACTAGAAAATCTAATAATCACAAATAGTTTTATATATTAAATGGAAAGCTATCCATTTCATAAATACAAAATTGTGCTTGAGAAAATATCAAGCCATTTCAGGCTGGGTGACATTGTCCATTGATTTAAATTAAGGCTGCAAGGCTTAATTTAAACCTGTATGGTCCTATACTGTACAGGTAGTTCTTGACTTACAATCATTTGTTTAGCCATCATCCAAAGTTACAACAGCATTGAAAAAAGTGACTTATGACTGGTCCTCACACTTATGATTGTCATACTACCCCACAGTCAAGTGATCAAAGTTTCAGCACTTGGCAACTCTCATGTATTCACAAAGGTTGCTGTGTCCTGGGGTCATGTGATTGCTATTTAGTTATTTAATGGTATTATAATAATTATAATATATAATAAATCATTAGCTCGTCTCAGGTGAACTGAATAATTTCTCTGTATTACTTCAAAGCTCCACCTCCTACTTATTTGGTACATAGTAAAATTATTTCTCGTTGGTTAGCAAATATATTCTGCACCTTCATGAAAAAAAGGAGCTCTGGTCATTACACTTATATGTCAAGAATTCAAAGTAATGAAGTAATCTAAAAAATAAAGATCACTGACAAAAATTAAATCCAGTAGATTAAACATGTAGTTTAAGTTTCATTAGGACAGTGTTTTTCAACTTCATCAGTTTTAAGATGTGTAGATTTCAACTCCCAGACACCTTCAGTCAGCATGCTGCCTGGGAAATTCTGGGAGTTGAAATCCACACACCTTAATATTGCTGAGGATGAGAAACACGAAATTAGGAGAACAAGGATTACTAAACCAATACATCATCTGGAGTAGGATGGACTACTCTGGCCACCTGACATCCCCTTCTGCCTGCTGAAGCCATTGGATGTGTAATTTTTTCCAGATCTGATGGTCAGGCAGAGAGATGGACCTCCCTTCCATCGAAAACGGAGCAGAAAAAAGGAATGATGAGAGAGAAGGGTACCTAAGGGGGATGATAGCTACCATTATGTCAGCTAAGCCCTGCAGTTTTTTACGTGGACCATGTCACAATTCATGTAAAAAGTGTGTGTTGCTTTGATGGCACGCTTCTGGCTGCCCTATTGTCTTTTTTTTTTTTTTTTACTTCATTCCTGCAGACAAAAAGGTTTCAAGTTGTACTCCATAAACAACAGAATGTGACTTAATCCTGAAGGTAAGTGAAGTCTAATACAATGAAGTTAGGGGTCTTAACAACCTTCCTCTCATTTCTGGGCTGAGTGGAACTCAGATTCAGCACAAATTCAGCCAGTTTAATATTGGGCTCAGCTGTCTTGGTCCTTTTGGAGATATAGAATTGGGCTGCCTCTTAATCAATGTGTCAAGGCAAAGCCCTGTTTGATTATCACGTGTGACTATCAGGATTTATTACACCCTGTATTTGCCTCTTGGGAGCCCCGATGTGGAGTCACATCACTACTAGCTGAAAAATGTGTGAACAGAGCACGGAAGAATGAAATGCAGCAATTTACCATTCAAAGAGCAGCTGGGTGAGAAAAATGTTTACATGCATGTTACTAGTCTGCTTAATTGTAATCTGTTTTGTACTTGGCACAATAGCAAATACAAAAAAAACATTTATGCTTTTTGATATGCCAGGACAGAACTGCATCTGACAAAGCAGACCATAGGGCAAAATAAATTTGTTAATTTGCCATAGGACTATTCTTTTTATACCTGTACCGGGATATGCAATGATAACCACAATGTGAGATGTTTTTAAAGCAGAATCGACTTGTATGTCTTAAGAGATGCTCTAATTCTCTAAAAAGTATCCCTAAGCCCATTGTAAACACTCATTCACAGCATGTAGGAATAATTGGAACAATCTGAAGGAATGTAAATCTCAAACATCATCTGATGGATTTTAGTTAGGAAAAAGAGTATGGAGGAATACTGCAGGGGAATAAATAATGATTTTTGATGGCCCTGCAGTTCAGTTGGAATTAAGATGACAGCGGTTGATAGCATTAGCCAGGAGTCCTTTATGGAACACAATTGGTTGAAATGGGTGTGAATCCCCCCAGGTTGTCAAGATGAATGAGGACATGATGGGGAGGTTTCCACTTAATCAACATTGGGTTGTGGAGATCAGTTAGAGGAAGTGGCCATTTATAACCCTAAAAGTCAGCTTTTCTTTAATGTACAGGTAGTCCTTCCCTTACAACAGTTCGTTTAGTGACCGTTCAAAGTTACAATGGCATTGAAAAAAGTGACTTATGAACATTTTTCACACTTATGACCGTGGTAGCGTCCCTGAGGTCAGGTGATCAAAATCCCCTTGGCAACCGGTTCATATTTATGACGGTTGCAGTGTCCCGGGGTCATGTGATCACCTTTTGCAACCTTTTGACAAGCAAAGTCAATGGGGAAGCCAGATTCACTTAGCAACTATGCCACTAACTTAACAACTGCAGTGATTTAATTAACCACTGGGGCAAGAAGGATTGTAAAATGGGGCAAAATTAACTTAACAAATATCTGACTTAAAAACAGAAATTTTGGGCTCAATTGTTGTAAGTCGAGGACTACCTGTATTTATGTTCTCATACAATTGCCTCTATAGATGGTTTACAATAGGGCTGAGCAAAGTATATGAAGGATGCTTGGCAAAATACACTGGGATTAAGGAAAGATGACTCCTTGAAATGTTTAGGCAGATTTGCTGCAGCTGCTACAAAGGTTTTCCCATGTCATCTCCCCATCTACAGCCAACCTGGGAAAGCTTTGAAGTAGCTGACCTGAGCTTTTGGAGAAACAGTTAACTCATTGGTTTTGAGGAGGGTTCTTTGTTCACACTAGAGCTGAATGCTTTGTGACAGTTCTAGTTTAATTGTTTAAGGAATGTTAATATATTTTAAAATACAATTATAAAATACATTAAAGAAGAGAAAGAAAACATATTAATCCAGCATTCATGGAGAGAAGGGAGATAGTTGCTTGACTGTTATAACAGTAGATACCTCATTATTTTTCAGGAAGGGAGAGGGAGAATATTCTCAATACGTAGGCACCAACACACCTAGGAAGAGGTAATTGCACAAGATACTTTGAGTGTTGGGGGATTCATCAGTTTTACTTTTTGTTTATTGTATTATCCATTATTGGGTGGGGGAGAGGAATCCACAATTTGGCTTTCATCTAATCACACCTGGCAGATAGTATGTGGCAGTATATTCTGGTCAACCTCCTAATTATAGGGAAATTGGAAGATTTCTTGCTTAGCCCTTCCCTTATTGTTGAATGTAGAAGATAGAACTCAACCTTTGAGCCTTGGAAACCAATGCAGTGAAGGATCGGGGTCCTCTTGGAAGGAAGATGATGACATGCACACTACTTTGAATTGGAATAGTGTTATTTTCCAGTGTGAATCTGTTGGAACAAGGAACCTCCCACTTAGGCCATTTAATATTTCTTAATCCATTCATTAGCAAGTTGGAGATAACAGCACTCACAAAACATAGGACCAAGTTGTTTGAGGACTACCTCTTCCCAATCACATCTACCTATTCCATCAGGTTAAGCAGGAGAGGTATGCTTCAGGTCCCATCTGTCAAGAAGCTACTTCTGGTGGGACCCAGATATTGTGCCTTTGCTGAGACCCCTGCCCTCTGGAATATCATTCCAGCTGAGGTGAGGTTGGCCCTATACCTGCTTACCATCCAGAAAATCCTTAAAATATGGTTTCTCCATCAGCCTTGGGGATCCAATGGTGAGTCTGCCAGATGGCTGTGTGAAGTCAAGTGATACTGTGTTTCCCCAAAAATAAGACCCACCCAGAAAATAAGTCCTAGCCTGATTTTTTAGGGTGCGTCTAATATAAGCCCTACCCCAAAAATAAGCCTGGGGAGTAGGCGTGGCCAGCACAGGAGGCGACGAATGCATGGGGGCCGACGTGTCCGGTAGCAGCCACAGCCTGCACAGCACAGGTAAGTCTGAGAGCAGAGGTGAGGGGAAGGCAGGCGATCTGGATGCACTGCGCAGAGCATCTAGATCGCCTGCTGGACCACGCTGTGCAGAAGACCCCCTTGTGTTATGCATACACAAGTTTATGGCAGCCAGAATAATGTTTCTGAATCACCCGCACTCGCCAGAGCTTCCTCAGTCAGCAGAGGCAGGTTCTGAAAGAGAAGCAGCCCAGGGAGAGGAGGAATCAGGATGCAACCACTGACTTACACACACATATTCTCCACTCCACCTCAATCTCTCACCGCTCCACACTAAGTGTTGAGGAAAGGTGAAAGCAGAGCTCAAAGAGCGTTACCCCCATTGACAAGGAGCCGGTGGAGGCCTCTCTGAGGCAGGGAAAACGGCAGTGCCATATGCTGTGTGGTCTCACAGCCCTGTCATCAGCACCGCCCCCCCACCGTATTTAGTAAAAAGAATGTTCAGGTCTTAGTGCCTCTCCCTCTTTTCACGGTGTGATTCTACAGGCGTCAATCCCTATTTCCATTTACTTACTTAAGGCTTATTTCTCAATAGATTCATACAAATACACATACTCACACACACTCAAAAGTCAGCTCTGAATGTAAGGGACTTATTCCTGAATTAGGGTATACCAGAGCTTGCGGGAGACTCACGCAGCAGCACTTGCAGCAGGTGGAAGCAGAGGCATGGGGGGAGGCAAGCGATCCCGACACGCCACCCACTCTGTCCCACCGTCTCTCGGCTTGCACGTCAGGGTCGCCTGTTTTGGTGCAGCCACAGGCAAGCCAAGAGACCATGGGATGGAGTGGGTGGTGCATCGGAATCACCTGCCTCCCCCCATGCCTCTGCTTCCGCCTGCTGCCTCTGCCTCCGTGCTTCGGCTTACCTGCGCTGCTCCAAGAATCCTGCGGGATGCAGCTGCTGCCGGACGCCGTTGCCCCCCGTGCGCTCGCCGCCTCTTGTGCTCATGCCAGGGGGTGGGGTGCCTGGCCAGGGTGATCATGATACCGTGTTTCCCTAAAAATAAGCCCTAATGCATCTTTTGGTGCAAATATATATATATATAAGACCAGGTCTTATTTTTGGGAAACAGGGTAGTTCTACTGAAATTTTTGGATTTTCTGTTGTTCTCTTTCATTTCTTCTCATGTTTTATGTGTCACCCAGAGCCACCTTTGGTGAGATGGGGGCCTATTAATATTCAAATTCTCTCAAGAAATTTCTACGAGTTCTGAGGTTGTGAATGGTGAGATGGGTGGCTATATTAATATGCTAAATAAAATAAATAAATGACCCATGAGCTAATCATCCGTCATACACCATAATCCAATGTTGTATTACACACAATATGTGTGAAAATTCTAAGGTTTACAGAAATACTTCTACAAATAAGCTACTGTAGCATTAGCATCCAGAAAGCAAGTCTGATGAAGATTCACCAGGCCTCGGAATGTTAAAGGTTAAGTTGGAAAAAGAAAAGGGAAAAATGAAAAGAAAAACTGGAATCTTGAGGGAGAAGAGAATAAAAAGCCATAGAAGAAAGGATGACCCAGTTAGTATTTTGAGCAGCTGCCGCTTCCAGCAATCTTCCTAAATTGTAGACATGGAGATAATGCAGATATGAACAATGATAGTTCCTCTTCATTTTTGATTGGAGCTCCCCCAAGTGGATGTTAAAATTATGGAGAAGAAACCAATGAAATTAAATTCATAATATGTTTGAGTAACTATAGTCACTTGGAAATAAAACTATTGCCAGTAGAATTTTCTTCCATGTTAATGTCTTTAGGATTATAGATTAAATGAAGAAATTAGGCGGCCTATTAATATTCAAATTCTCTCAAGAAATTTCTACGAGTTCTGAGGTTGTGAATAATGCAAACCATAGTCTGAATCAACATATTATTTCTTGAACCTTTTCAACCCAATAGAAGTGTAGTGGTATTTTTATACAAACAATACTACATTACTCTGTCCCTACAGTTCTTTAGTTAAGATCTTCTAGAGGGAGTAAGTTCTATGAAATCAATGGAACATTTATAAATAGAGGGAATTAGATTGCATACCATTAAATTTGTATTACAGTAGTAGCAAATTCTACTGAGTTGTGGTGAGTCACAAATATAAAATGTAGGTCTAGGCTCTAGGGCTTAAGCTTACCTGATTTTTATTTGAATTTAATTGAGTTAGAAGTTTGGTTTTTCCATGAATTAGTGTATCTGTACCAATGCAAAGTATTTTACATCTTCAAATGATAATCTGATGTTATCTACATGTGTCTTTAATATATATTGAATTTGTATATGGATAAATATATAAAATAATAAAAAGGCCAATAATAAACAATAATTGTTTAGAATTCAAAGCAAAGCAAAGCAGTTTATCATATTTAAAACTTTTTAATAGAAGAAACAGATCATTAAAAAGTTTTGTTATAATTTGGTGAATAATAAAAACTACCTTCTCACCTTTTGATAATTCCTGAATATCAAGATCACTTTCTGGAAAGCTGATGTTTTCTCCCTGTGCTCCTCCTCCTTTCCATCTTAAAATAACAGCTGGGGAAGATAGATATATATAGGTATGTCTCTTATATATCCCTGTATAATCTTTATTTACTGCTTGCGCAACAAGTTTGTTATGTGCGGTAAGTTTCTCTGCTTCTTAATTTACAAGCAACTCTTCTCAAACCATTTAATGCAAGAGATCCATTTCCATCTGCTGCTTGTGCTTTCTTAATATATTTCTCACATTTTTTCAAGTTTCCATTACAGTTTTAATAGTTTTAAATAATTTTGTCTCCTTTTTCAATTAGCTTTTGCTTTGGTTCTCCTTTACACTGATAATACTGACTTCCCTTCATCCAGGAATCGAAGTGCATTAAATTTTAAGTATTGTGCCTTTTATGTTTTCCTGGCCATGCTGTAGACAAGCTTCACTGAAATTTCAGAATGGAGTGAAAGTTTGGGAAATGTTCCAAACTTTTTTGTCTCACGTTCTTCATGGTTAGCGAACAAGTCAATTTAATATACATTATGGAAAGACGCAATCTAACTGGAACTAATTCCTCGCTTTCATGAATGAAACATTATTCCCATTCATTCATTCATAGTTTCACCAATGATTAGCCTGGAACTGTTTCCAATCTTCTTTCAAGACATGTATTTAAGCATTTACAAATAACAGTACAAGGACTGAATTACAAAACAGGATGAGTTCACTTCTTTACAGAAGCAGTTTACTGCCTGCTTAGCAGGGAACTAAAATATTTTCACTTCATCTGAACGAGTTTACTGCTTTTCATGTAAAGCTGAAGTCGTTTTGGGCAGCACAGATGGGGCTTCCTTCAGAGAAGCCAGCTAATTACTAATATTTCTTTTTCTTTTTTTTGGCTTTCTTCTTTGACAATTTTAATATTAGTTCATAAAAAGTTAGAGAGCTATATTTGTTCGAAGATCAAGCTTAACTTCAAAATAAAATTCACGCAAGTTCTTCTTTATAAAAATGGTCAAAAGATTAGAACCTCAGTCTTCAGTGACAAAATAAAGTATGCAGTCCGCTTTCTTGTAATGAAATTGGTTTTTTTCTCCAAACTTTGTTATATACACGGTTACATCGTTCTAAAAGATAAACATTTCTAGTCTTCTCTCTGGGCTGAAAAAAGAAAACATAATACAGAAAAAGAAGCTAAAGTTAGGAGCTTTATTTTTATTTTATTAATCAAATTTCTCTACCACCCATCCTGCTTGCATGCCTCTGGGTAGTTGAAATAAAGGCTCTCTTGTACAGACACAGATACATAAATTTGACTTTCTTTTCTAATATTCTCTTACCTTTTTAGGTATTACTATTAAAACATAGGAGAGGGAAGGACAGATAGAACTCTTGATTCTCCTCACTCACTCTCTGTCTTTTACGATATGCTCTAGGCCCTCCGTTGGTGCTAATGGATGACCTTTCTAAAGAACTCCTAAGACTGATCTAAAAGAACATGTTTTCAGCCATGGAAGCGTACAGGTTTATGTATGCTCCATGTGAATGTGTTGTGTATGCACCTGAATGCGTGTGCCTGAATAGGTTGAGTATTGAATATTGAGGAGTGTTACAATGGCCAAAAATGGAATTCCACACATGTCCTATGGGAACAACATGAGCCAATCATTTCTGGCTCCAAGCTCAGTTGTAGTATCTCTCTGCTATTATGTGGAATGGCTGTATCACAGACATTATAGTGGGCTGGTTTGTGATGGACACAAGCCCTGAATTTTCTTTGTGTGGAAAATAAAATATTCAGTGGGAAGAGAACTAGAACACATAGGTGATAACATGTAACTTTGCTCTGTTTGAAAGATTATGAGAGCCGGTTTGGTGTAATGGTTAAGGCTAGAAACCAGGAGGCTGTGAGTTCTAATAGGAAGCTAACTTGGGCTAGTAATTTCCTCTCAGCACTAGGAAGGAGACAACGCCAAATCGCTTCCAAAATCTTGCCAAGAAAACTGAAGGACGCTGTCCAGGCAGTTCCCAGAAGTCAAGACTGTTTTGAAGGCACACATACACTCAGAAAAGACTATTGTTGATAAGAATTATATCAGACATATTATGCATGCTTACTCAAAAGATCTCATTTTGATAAACAGAACTTATTCCCAAGTCATTATGCATAAGACTGTAGCATTTCCCATTTTTTTTGGCAAGGAAACTTGATTTCAATCCTTAATGAATTCAGATAATATCTATTTGCCTTTTCATAAAACAACTCAGCATCAACTTACTTTGATGCCTTTGTGATACATTAGTGAAAACTTTGAAGCAGGGATGACTTTAGTGAATGGCCAAAAAAAAATATCAAGGGGGTGGCTTATGTTCCTTTTAATGTGCATGTGTGTGCACTAACCCACAAACATACATAGTAAAAGGTTGGGTGCACATAAAATTAGGTACGCCAAAAGAACAACAACAAATTTAGAAACTCTAAAATTCCAGACTTGTGATTTGCAAGAAAGTCTGCATCGGTTTGCCAGTTCGGTTTAAGTGCAGCAATGAGAGTCACTTTGGGCCAACAGAGCAGGGAGTGAGTCAGCATTCCTGGGGGAAGATATCCTTTCCACTGGCAGCAGGCAGCAGCCTGACAGTTGCAGCCAATCTTCTCTGGATCAGGCCCAGCTAGAGACATGCCAGGCACGGTCCCAGAACTGAAGGAACTTCCCTGTTCTCCTTTCCCCCAAAAAAAATCTTTAATACCTGTTGAGTTGCACGAGGCCCATAACTTGATAAAAAAATCATTTTTAAATTAATAATAATGAAAGTTTAAATAAGTTCAGACTACATCCAGAGAAGTAATGGGGGAAAAATGAGAGAGGAGGCTATCTAAATCCTTTCTGTGTAATGCTTTCCTTCCAAAAAATTATTTCACTATAATATCAAATCCCCCCTAAAACAAGAAGAAATAATTTTAATGCTTACAAAATATCAGTTGTAATTATAAGTTACTAGTGATTAGCAGGTTTATATTATAACCTGTAAGCGCATATATGTAGAGTCAATTTAGTTTGATTTAGTGGTTAAGGCACCAGCCTAGAAACCAGGATACTATAAGTTCTAGTCCTCTGTTAGGCAAAATACAGCCATGGGTGTCTTTGGGCTAGTCCCTCTCTCAGGAGAAGGATGTGGCAAGCTGCTTGTGAAAACTACCGGGGACAGATGTTGGGAATAAAAAAAATGACTTGAAAGCATGACTTTTAAGTATCTTTGTGACATGCTATTATACTTTATAGTTTCTATACTTTAAGAAATATACATTTTAACCTATTGCTGTTACATGTATCTGCAATTTACATTACTGTGCACAAATACCTGGTTTGGGAAAAGCTGCAGAAAACATCCCCCCCCCAAATATGTTAGAAATTAGAAGGAAAATTGATGGTGGCCACAACAGTGCAGTCAAAACATTGCCTGTTTTTTATATGTATTGCCTGGGCATCTGTCATCTTGTCTTTTTTTTTTTTAATCTGCTTTTTAGCTAAGCCTTTACAGTATTGTACCCCAAGCCACCTGGATCATAAGACATCACTAGGCTCAATGAAAGGAGTGCAGAAAGAATAAGCCAGAAGAATTCTTACCTCTTGTAGCTGGACGGACACATTATGACCAAAGAATGAAAGCTAGAGAAAAAAATAAAAACAAAAATAAAAACTAAAAAAAGAGAGGAAAGGAAAATGGAAAGAAAAAAAAGAGAAAGATTTTAAAGCATGCCTAGTAAGAAACCAGCAATGAGTCTAGAGTAAGAGGCTGTAGTCTGTTGTAAAGTTGTGAAATAGGCTGGGATAGGACATTTTCCAAATTAATCTGCCCTCTTAACAGATGTCATGTCTGTTGACATGAACACAACATATAAGAAAGACAGAGAATGCAGGATGGCTCAGATTCCCATTTACTTTTGCTCTGTCCCTATCCATTTCCAGCACACAATCCCCCAGGGCCCATTGATAGGATAGAAATTTAACAGAAAAACAGAATAACAGAATTGGAAGGGAATGTGGAGGTCTTCTAGTCCAACCCCCTGCTCAAGCAAGAGACCCTATACATATACATTTGGCAAGGAATTCTGCGAGTTTGATGGTCCTCTAACTTCTTGCAAAAAATAATGGTCTAGTAGTGCATCACACCGTTTTATCTACATATACAGAACTTGAAATGCTGCCGTTTCACTCAATTCCATGAACCATTCACCAGTAAGAAAAATCATTATGTTATGATTACTGCGATCAGATATTTGCAGTATACTTCGTCTTAAATGTAGTTATTCATTTTTATGGGACTTATTTTTAGTGAAGAAAGGACACCATTTCAGGCTTCTTCTATGCAATTGGATCTTTTCTAAATAAAATTTACTAGCTAATGAACCTATTCAAAAGTACCAAATGTAACATTTTTTTCTTTTTGAAATCTTTTCTATGTGATCATAGTCTATTACATTTACTTATATAATTATTAATTTTATGGCTCTAGGAAGCTGGCAACACTAACTGTAATGCTGAAAACATACAAGAATTCTAGTTTTCTCATTGTTTTTAGGAACATAAAAACAGGTTAGAACCGCAATCTGCTTTTCGTTCTATTCTGAACAGGGAAAAGAAAAGAAAAAATCTGCAAATATCTTGCAAACCAAATGCAAAATCCCAAAGAAAATAATATTCTTTTTCCTTCACGTTATCAGAAACAGCTTTTGCATTTTAACATTACATGCATTTTTAAAATGTTGTGTCCAATATCTATAAATGACTGCATTATTGGCACTAGGCCATGAAAAGCATAGATGAAATGGTGTTGTTTTTATAGTTAGGAAGAACATAGAAAGAGCAGTATTTAGTTACAATGAAATAACTGATAATATCAATTAGACTTCATGGATAACTCTGAGCATTCAAATTTATGCTCCAACTGTTGACGCAAAAGAAGATCATAAATCCAATTTTAAATTGACAGAGCATACAGTACAAGCAAGATGTGCTGCTTGTGATTGGAGGCTGAAATGCCAAAGTTGGAAACAAAAAAGAAAAAAATACAGTTGGATTATAAGGCTTAGGAAATTTAAATGAAGCAGGAAACTGACTTTTGTCACTCCAATGATTTCTTCATAGCTAATGCTGTCTTCAAATAGCCAAAATGATGCATCTCTCCCTGATGGGGTATATAGAAATCAAATTGACTATATTATTGTTAAAAGAATGTGGAGGAGCTCAGTTAAATCATCAAAGACATGGCCAAGTGCTGACTGTGGAACAGATCATGAATTGTTCATGTGAATGGTCAAAGTTAAGGTAAGGAAGAAGAAAGCCACTCGGTTTCCATGATATGATCTTGAATATACACCCACAATTTTCAAGGAGAACCAAAGAAATCACTTTAAAGCGAATTTCATTGATAGAGAACCAGCTGGATTATGGAATGAACTTAAAGAGTGAATGTGAAAAGAGGCTGCTAAAAATGAAAACAGAGAAAAAAGCAAACTGCATGCCAGACAAAACCGTGAAAATTGCCAAGAAGAGAAGCCAAAGACCAAAAAACAAAAACAAAAAAAAAACCAAAAGTCTCAAAAAGGAATTTAACAAAAAGTTTCAGAGAAGAGCTGTTAGAAGAGACAGGAAGCAGTATTGCAAGAACGTACCTAAAAATACTGAAGATGGAAAAAGACATGGAAAAACAAGAAAAATCTTCCAAAAGATCTCTAAGCTCAGAGGGAGGTTCCAACCTCAAATTGATATAGTAAAGGACACCAATGGACAGACAGTAACTGAGTCAAAGGAGATCAAAGGACGATGGAAGGAGTATACACCAAGACCTCTTAGAAGATATTCCTGGCTTACAAGAGCTTCCTGTACTAGAAGATGACATTGGATCAGCACTCCGGTTATTACCAAATTGGAAGGCTACAGAAACTGATGGAATACTCATTGAAATATGGCAAGCAACAGAAGAAGAACAAGTCAATTTTATATCCATGCTATGCTTGCAAATCTAGAGAACAACACAGTGGCCAACTGATTGGAAACGTTTAATCTACAGTGTAATAACAAGGAAACTTGACAGAATGTGCAGGCTATTGTACAATATTTTTAATTTTACATGCTAGCAAAATAATGCTTACGATCATCCAATGCAGATTAGGGCCCTACATGGAAAAAGAGATGTCAGATGTTCAAGTTTACTGTAGAAACTTCTGAAAAATACAAGACATTATTCTGGATGCATGCTGGCAAAATTGAGAAAGGCAAAGAATACCAAAAGGAAGTCAGTAAGTACTTCGTTGATTATAGAAAAGTCTTTGATTGTGTCAATCATGTCAAGTTGTGGAAAGTGCCCAGAAAATGAGAATCCCAGATCATCTCATTGTCTTCATGAGAAACCTGTATAGGTCAGGAAGTCACAATAAGGACAGAACTTGGGGAAACGGGCTGGGTGTAGCTTGGCAAAGGAGTGCAATGAGGATGCATACTCTCCCCTTATTTATTTAGCCTATATGCTGAAATAAGGGATTGGAAGAAGATTGTGAAGAAGATGAGCAAAACTGGAGGAAGAAACATCAATAACCTGTGCTATGCCGATGATACTATCCTGATACTGAAAATGCAAAGGATCTGCAAGCCCTAGTATTAAAATTCAAAGAACACGGTGAAAAAAATGGGACTAAAATTAAAGAAAACCAAACTAATGACAACAGGTAGAACAACCAGCCTTAGAACTGGCAATAAAAATATTAAAGTGGTGGATAGCTTCTCCCTTTTAGATCAGCCATCCACAGTCAAGGGAAAAGCAGTCAAGAAATACAGCACTGACTAGCACTTGGTAGACTAGCCATGAAGACCTTGGAAAAGATATTCAACTCTGCAATGTGTCTATATCTACAAAGATCAGAATTGTGCCAGCCATTGAATTCCCTGTGATGCTCTATGGAAATGAAAGTTGATCTTAAAGAAGTAAGACTGAGAAAGTATTGAGACCTTTAAACTCAGGAGAAGATCACCAAGAAATAGGATTGAGAAAGTTTTGAGATCTATAAACTCAGAAGAAGACCACCAAAGACCACCATACTATGGACAGCCAAGAAAACAAACTGATGGATCATCAAACTTCTCACTCTAGGCACAAATGACCAAGCTTAAATTATTCTATTTCAGACACAGTATGCTCTTTGTAAAAGGGTCTAATGGTAGGAAAGATTGAAGGAGAGGATGACCAGCTACAAGGTGGCTGGATTCAGTAACTGTGGCTTGGAGAATTGAAAAAACAAGTTAGGGACAGATAGTCATGGAGAAGATTCTGATTGCTAGAAGACAAAAGTCGAAAAGGGCACTTGTTGGCACATAGTCAATTATTGTCTAAAGAATCTTCTGGATTTTGTTTCAGAACATTTGTATAGTCTATTGCATTGTACTGTATGATCTTGCTTTAAAGAGTTGCTGGCAGGTGCTATGTTCAAAATATATGTAATGTAATCTAAAAAAATGCAGTAATGTTGGACATCCAAGGCAAATGTTGTCTAGTCAAGTTCATAGAAAGAATATCCTGCATTCAAGAAAATTTCTCAAACCCAGCATCTTGTTATTTACAGGTAGTCATCGACAAAATTTCTGTTGCTAAGTGAGACAGTTGTTAAGTGAATTTTGTCCCATTTTATGACCTTTCTTGCCACAGTTGTTAAGTGAATCACCACAGTTGTTAAGTTAGTAGTAACACAGTTGTCAAGTGAATCTGGCTTCCCCATTGACTTTGCTTGTCAGAAGGTCACAAAAGGTGACCTTCTGACATTGCAACCGTCATAAATATGAGTCAATTGTCAAGCATTCGAATTTGATCATGTGACCATGGGGATCTGCAACAGTAATAAGTGTGAAAAAAGGTCATAAGTTATCTTTTTCAGTGCTGTTGTAACTTTGAACTGCCACTAAATGAACTGTTGTAAATCAAGGACTACCTGTACAACTTTTTTTGAATATAGCTTCATGTCATTGTTCAAGCTTTTCAGTGTTTTAACCATACCTTTTCTTCCAATTCCTTTATTTGTCTTTTTTGAGCTTCAATTCTTTCTTCTAGCTCCTTAATTCTCTGTGAAAATTAGAATTATGTACGATTACTACATTTTTAGGCTTTCATTTAAGTCCACTTTTGACTCTTTGGTATGCTATGCTTTCGTGGAGAGAAGGGAACATATTATGAGCCATGATATGCTCAAAGTTAATACAGTAACTCATGTAACAACTTTCCTTTGCACAGATACAATTGTTAACTTCATAAAATGAGCCCCCTGCTTCAAGACTAGCCTCATGGTTTATAGCAGCCTGTTTGCAAATGTTTTCCCACTGTGATCATTACAGGGTCTGCAACTATTAAAGCTGTGAAAGTGACTATGTATAATGGAGTGATGTGGCTGAGGACATCTGGAATCTTTAGGGCTGCTTGTTGCTGCAGTAGCCCCTTCCTTAAATGAGCTTTTTAAATCAAATTTAAATCGATTTTAATGTGCGTGTTTTTACATTTTTAATTGCTGTTCTGTTTATCTTTTTCTGTTTTGTAAGCCACCCAAAGTTGCCGTATTAGGGAAATGGGCAACGTATACATTTAATAAATAAATAAAGGTAAAATTATTAATGCGGGTTCCAATCTACCCAGAGGTCACTAGGACCAGATGTTTAGACTCATGCTGGAGCGCATCCTCAGGGAACTTCTCTCTACCAGAGTGTGTGCTTTGGGCTATTCTGTGTGTGGTATTTATATGGTGCATGTTGTGTGAGGCTTTTTAGTTGTTGATTGGGGTGTTGATGGCTGGCAATTAAGTCTTTGGCTGTTGTTTCCTTGTGCTGCCAAGCCCTCACCTCCTAAGTGTTTGATAAGCTGGTGGTAAATCAGCACACCTTTTGACTCACAAGGGGCTTCAATCACTTCCCTGGCTGTTTTTGTGCCTGCTCGTCCAACAATCTTAGTAGCTGCAAAATTGAATGTATGTCCTTGCTCATTGCAATGTGAGGCTACCAATGAGTTTGGGTCTCCTCAACTGATCAGTCACTTGTGTTCTTGCACTCTGGTGGTTAAGCTTCCTCCTCTGAAAGCTTGGAAGACTAGACCTCTGGTCCCGGTGATCAACCCAAATTGGATCCTGCAATATTATCCTGGGACATGTAGATTCGCCTTCATTTGTGAAAATTATTAATGGCATAAGCAAAACAAAAGTGACAGTTATTGTTTTTCTTGCAGGAGGCATTCTTAGTGGCACAATACCCTATTTTGTCATACCTGTTGTGCATGTTGAATATGCTCCATCCTTTCTCGGAGAATCTGGGTGTCCCTTTCCCGGAGTTCACTCATAACCTGCCGTTTCCATTGTTCCACAGCATTTTTCAACTTCTCTCTCTCTTCTTCTGAAAGTATTTCTGACATTTTGGCTCCTGCTTCCTGCTGTAGCGCATCATAGAGCATGGCTTCCAATTCCAAAATGTGCTAAATGAATGAAAAATCAAGCTACTTTATTCCCATTAAGTTTGGGTGATGATGGGGGTTTAATATATTTTGTGGCCATTTGTTCCATTGCTCCTTGTCTTTCATTGAAAACATGGCAACGGACCTCTTCTCTTGCCTCCTTCTTTAATGCTGTACTAAAGTTATTCTTACAGAGCTCATCTATTTAAAGCTCAATCACAACCAACAGATCTTTTTTAGATGACTCAGTTGTCACTCCATATTTCAAGATCTTAGAAAAGGAATCACTTTCAAGTCATTACTCAAATCACCCAACTTGCAGTCCATTTCCCAAACTTAAATGTAGAGTACTGTAGAGAGATGTGAAATATATTGCTTATTGATAGCACCACTAGATGGTACTCGCAAACTCACTCTCAAGTATACATACGGTTATGTAGTCTAAAGATTTACATGACTTCTAAATCTCACAATATTTCTATTCTCTCTCACATGAACTCATTAGCTTTGGCACAATTAATATTTTTAATGGTTCAATGACCACAACACTATGTATAATAATATGATCATGTTTGCTACTCAAAAGGGTTGCGGAAGAATTCTGGTATAGAGGTAGATCTCTTATGGCCAGGCAGAACATGGATTACACCGGAGAAGCTGCCAACTGAACTTAATTTTTGCCATACTGTGTAACCATCTCTGCCCAATGCCCTTTGCAAAATGTTGAAATATTATTGAACAAGCATTACAGTATATCTGCTGCATTTAACAATGCAGCCCATCATTTCCTTTTTAACCATTTCTCTTTTTAAATCATTCTGTTTTTTTTCTGCTAAGGCAATAATTCTGCATGCATGTTCAATATGAATAGAACGTACAAAGAATCTCTATCCTAGTCAGAATCAATAATAATAATCTTCACATTGTTGTGAACAAATACTACTAATAAAATAATGGTCCTTGGGGTACCTTTGATAGATGGACAGAAATGCCGAATCCAGTCTAAACTGTGTTACCAACCATAAAAATTAAAAGGCTGTGGAATGAATATCTTGTCTCCAAGTCCAGAAATAGCACAGAAAACTTTTATTGATGAGCTAAGCAAAAACTGAGATATTTCCATATCTCTGCAATGTTTCAAAGGGAATGCTAATCACAGCATGGGTTTGCCTATAATACAACACGCCATTCCATGTGAATTATTTAAAGTCTCTAGGGGACTTTACACTTCACGCTCCATTTTGTAATCTGTAATATATGATTAGGTGCTGAGTGGAGCATAACAACAAATTCTCAATGGATTAAAAATTAAATTTGAGAGAGTGAGTGAGTGTGCAAAAATTCTCAAGAGAGCACAAAGTGTTAATCAGCTATGGCTACATACAGTCAGTCATTAAATTGTGGCTTTTTCCAGCTCATAGTAATAGAAATCTGAGTTGCCAATATTTTGACCAAACGAGTCCCAGTTATCTTAATCTGATTCATCTGAACCATTCTCCTTATAGCTTTATGCCCCATTATATAAAGTGTATTTATACTTTACTATACTTTTCTACCAGTGTATAGGGATACTTTGGTAAGAATCCATGGGATAGATGAGCTGTAGTCCTGATCAAACCCTGTCTTTCAGAATCTACTGCTAGTTTCACAGAGGAAAAAAACATCAACAGATACCTCGGAAATTGCATCTGGAAATTTTGCCTTGAGGTTGAAAAAGGAGAGAGCCCCTTTTTACCTACTCTGATCCAAACTGATTTTCGTATAATCAAATTACACTAAAAAAACAACAACCAAAACCAGTTCCTAGGAATTAAATCTGTGTGTGCCAAATCCCAAATGTAATGCAGGTTCACTTTAATTAATGAATCTTTTACACTACTTCTCTGCGACAGAAAGTCTTTCAAGCTATGTGACCCAAAGATTTCAGGACAGGTTCTCAGAACCATTTGAATTTAAGGCAGTATTTCTCAACCTTGGCAACTTTAAGATATGGGGATTACACCTCCCAGAATCCCCCAACTTGGGGAAAATGAACCAAAGTAAATTTTGTCCATAGACTTTCATACCTACCTTATGTGCTTGATCTAAAGACTGCTTCCTGTAATCCAACTCATCATCCAGATACCCCTTTTGTTTACTAAATAGGTCCTAAAAACAAGGAGATTTGGGTTATACTGATTTTCTCAGGAAATACAATACGCAGTCACTGATTTTAAGTGTTTGATGAATCTTTGCACTACCTTTTCATTTTCTAGGTCTATCATCTTTTGTTGGAGTGCTGATTCTGTAATGTCTATCTGTTGTAGCCACTGCAGAGAAATGAAGAAAGATCAGATTTGATAGGCATATGTAGGGTTTGTTGACCTTGGCAACTTTAAGCAGTATGGACTTCAATAAAGGAGAATATTTGTAGCTCAGGATTGAAATGAGGGGTCCTTGGTGCTCCCTGAGCTTTGCTATTTTCTTGTAGACATTTCATTACCCAAACTAGGTAACCTAAATCAGTGCTATTAAGGTGTGAAGTAATGAAACATCTGCAAGAACACAAACAAGCTCAAAGAAGTCATGTACGGACTTCAGCTCCCAGAATTCCTCTGCTAGCATGCTGGCTGGGAAATTCTGGGAGCTGAAATCCACACAGCTTAAGGTTTCCAAGGCTGATGAACATTGAGCATATCAGACAAAAGACTAGGCTTCACAGCATAACTCTGACTGTTGGTTTTATAACAAAATATCTCAGTATGCTCAATATCTTTAAGTTTGACAATTCAGTTATAATAATCCTATTTAAGCATTGTGATTTAGCACAGATAATCTGATCTTTGGACTCAATCTCTCACGTAAAGGAGCTGAACATAATGCCCGCATAGTTATATTGTCAGATACTAACTGTAAGCCTAACTTATAGTATGATATTTCTGTACCCAAATCTAAGGCACTTCCATTTTACAAACATGAAAAAAAATATTTAGGTGAATGTAACTGAGCCAAACCAGGCACTGATCAGCAAACAAATATTCTTAAAAATGTTTTGTAAGAGAGAATAGAAAATTAGGGATAGAGAGAACAGCTTGAATTATTTTAAAGATACTAGCTATGAACATACCACTTTGCTTCATTTTGTTGCTTATTCCACTCATATCAATTTAATAGCTAGAGATATTTATAAGGAATTTGGTTGGAAATGGTATTTACAGCTTTAGTTACTCTAAATTTTGGTTACTTCATCCCAGCATCCCAGCAACCATACATACAGACAGAATTGTTTCTGTATGATGCAGAATATGACCTGACAGCCACCCTACCAGTTATACTGGTGACATGGAGTTCTGAATGTCATTTTCATGCAATGATAAAAGTAATTTGTATGTTTCCCCGAAAGTAAGTCATACCCCAAAAATAAGCCCTAGCTTGATGTTTGGGTGTGTGTGTGTGTGTGTGGCCCTAATATAAGACCTACCCCAAAAATAAGCCCTAGTTTTGGGGCAAGGCACACACCTAAAAATCAAGCTAGGGTGGGGGTGTGGAGCTGCCCCACGTCCCCGCACCCACTTATCTTGCAGCCAGGCCTCTCCTAGCCGGCCCACTTCTTCTGCCGTGTCTTCTGCAGCCAGGCCTGCATTTCTCAGTCACAGGCCTTTCCAGAAGGCCACTGCAGCCGAGAACCGAGCTATGGATTGAATCCATAGCTTGGTACTTGGCTGCATAGGCCTTCCAGAAAAGCCTGACTGCTAAATGCAGGTGGGAATGCAGCTGCAGAATGAAGCTGCTCCTTCGGCCGCAGAAGAAGTGGACCGGCTGGATGGGATTGTCGGTGCCAAAGGTGAGTATAAAAGACACCCCCCGCAAATAAGACCTGGTGCCTCTTTTGGAGACAAAAAAGAAAGAAAGACCCGGTCTTATTTTCAGGGAAACACGGTAGGATCAAATCTTAGATACGTTTTTGAAGGCAAGATTAAAGAGGATGTCAAACCTGTTATATTTGCTCTACTTTTACAAATCATGATACAGTAGTGTTGCATCAGAGAATAAGTTATGCTAATGTAACTGGACACTGAATCCCTCTCGGCAAAAGAAACGACATCCCCATTACCTTTTCTGCCAGTGTCAAAACTGTTCTTGCTTGTATAACTACAACTTGCTCCTCATTCGTTAAATTCTAAATTAAGAGCAGAATAAAAGTATTATCACAGCCTACGTCTCTGCATTGTTTTCCTGTTTCCAAGGCTGCTCTTGTCCTGAATATTTAAACATTTCTTAAAACTATAAATCAAAAGTAGTACTTTCTTAAGATAGTACAGATTGTAATTTCAAGATAACTTTCCACGATCAGGAGGTGTTGAAATGGGTTGATCTCTACAAGCCACTTCAGATAAATACACAGACATTGGCTTACTCCATCTCTGAAGTATCAGTTATGAATTCTCAATAAATATGAGAAGAAACATGATGATGTAAATAAATAACATTATTTATTTAGGTCTATTTGCTTCCAGATGTTAGAACTTGGAAATCTGGAACAGCAATAGTAAACATCTCTGACTTTATGAAACAATACAGGGAACAAATCCTGAAGTCATTTGAAGGTATCCTGAAAAAACAGCCTTTTTATTTGTTTATAAGAAGCTCATTTGCACTTTATTTTCCCCCCTCCCTGACTTCACAAAAAAGATCTGGAGTTCTCCAATCCTCTCCTCCGAAAATAATTGCCTATTGGTTGCATTGAACATCTGCCCATAAATGCCTCAGTATTTGCAAATTAATCAATAGAAAGAAATGAGAAGCCTAATTTATGACCCACTCCGCTTCCCTCTCATCAGTGTAAATCTGCTAACTGCTGATGCCTAGATCAATCTCGGCAAAATGGAAAATCTGCCCTTTGGAATGGTCTCTCTCATTCCCAAAATATGACTATTCCCGCCAGGGTTGGGGCTGGGATGAATAAATTCACAACGAGAGAGGGTGTGAATGTGGGCCAGTTTGCCTATTTCTGATTTTTATGGCTGATTGTTGTTTTTTTATCTTGATAGTTTCCTGTAAACTGCCAGAGCCACCTTGTTCAAGTTGGACAGACCTATAAATTCTTTAAATAATGTTTTTAAAACATCTGGAAAGGGGAGAGTATATGATTAAGGCTCAGACAAACATAACTTCTCTTAAATGAAGGAAAAGGCTACCCTGCTTTTCTTTGCTTCCAATTAGATGTTGCCGTGACATATTGGGAAAATTAAATGGTGCCATAAGCAGTAAATTTAATAAACAAACAAACAAATATATAAACATAAATAAATAAATATGTTGAGGAGGCTCTAGAAAAGGATTTGGGGTCCAGATGAAGCCAACAGGCATTGGATTGTACAGACCATCTCAACATAAACAAAAATTAATTCATTTCAGTCATGCTTCTGTCTCAAACTGAGGTATGTTCTAAAACATAATTCTTTATACAATTAGAAGATTTTAAAAAGTAGTAGAACACTAGCAAAACACTAGTAAAAAATATCCAATCCCCAAATTACAATATTAAGTTAGCTTGTCAACTCTACAAGGAACCTGGCTGCAGCCATTTTCTTCGTTTTAAGTTGCCAAAGGATTGGGAGGGGGATGGAGGATTTCTACTAGTCTAAACATTTTACTGTCCTGTGGGAACCAAGGTCATTTCTGTCAGTTAGATAGGGGCGGGAGCATTTAGTTAGAAAGTCCGTCAAACTCTTCTATTGGGGAACATAGCTAATTGCATAACACTGGGGAGGGAAATTCAACTTTGTAATATTGTTGCTTTCTGAAAGGAACTTTAGTCTTGGTTTCACTTTTGACTGTGCTGATACTATGTAACCAATAAACATGTTCTTTGAGGAAATCTCAAGCCTCGGAGTTCTGATTTATTTGGTCTTGTCTATCAGAACCTTGACATAGCTTGTGAAATACCTTAGACCAGGCATAAGTAACTTTATTGTGCCTGAAAATTACTTTCCATGTTTAAGAAGAGGCTGGACAGCCATTTGTCCGAAATGGTATAGGGTTACCTGCCTGAGCAGGGGGTTGGACTTGATGACCTCCAAGGTCCCTTCCAACTTTATTATTATTATTATTATTATTATTATTATTATTATTATTATTATTATTATTATTATTATTATTATTATTATTATTATTATTATTATTATTATTATTATTATTGTTGTTGTTGTTGTTGTTGTTGTTGTTGTTGTTGTTATTATTATTATTAATTATTATTATTATCGTGACACACACACACTCCCAAAATTAACTCTCTTCACTTTGAGGGTTTCTGATAGGATACTGGGAGAGACGATAGTGGCCTACAGATTATTTGTTACCAACTTCTGTCTTATTCCATAAGGTAGTAGATTGGGGGCAGTATAATGGTTGTTGGTATAATGATATCGCACAAGTGGGTGATATAAGGATTAATGCATCTGTTTTCAGCCCTTAGCTACTTCATCCAGACAAAAATATTTAATCGTCCCCTAAACCCTAACGTAAACCTTGTTCTGTCCATTTCAGGGGGTCTCTGGGGGGTGGGGAGGACTGGGAGATTGCATGTGACCTGTGTCTACCTAACACTGACTTATATGATTGACATTCTTTATAAACTAGGTGTGATGAAGTATTGGTCTGAAACAAAGGCTTCTCCATGTCAAAATGCTACTTAATTATAACAAATAAAATCAATCACATTTAATGCACATTCACTGAAACATGCACAATTAATTAAAGGAACATACACTTACGGCGTTATCCCCTAAAATATCCAGCTTTTTCATCAACTCTGATACTAGTATATCCTAACAGGAAAGAAATAGTATGTGAAAAGAATACAATATTAGACCAAACGAGAAACAAAAATTAAAAATTGCCACAAGAGCAACTGGGAATTACTTACTGTTACACCTTCTGCCTCACAATAGACTTGGAGGGGACTTTTCCCTTCCGTAAAAGGAATGTGATGAAAATTAATTGCTGGTGATCTTCTTTCTCTCTCCTACAATCAAATTATTTGTGCAAAAAAAAAAAAAAAGGTGTGGCTTAATCATCAGCTTAGCTGACAATACAATTTCATTAGTTAATTTTCCAATGTAAGCTACAAAAAAAAATCAAATATTTAAGTTGATAAATTAGAAACTTTGTTTAAGGATTGGTTTTGGCCGCTTTGAGTGGCAGAAATTCATTAGCTGCACTGCTGCTCCTGAAGAAATGCAAAAAAAAAAAAAAAAAGAGAGAGAGAGAGAGAATATTTCTGAGGAGATTTCCCCCTTATGATTCTTGGGAGTTTTTCTTTTCCACCTTAGGTGAAGATGGCGCTTTGCCTTCAGCTCTAGAATGTGGCTTTGCTGCATCCCTTCTTAGTGGCTGGTTTCTTGGTGCTGCTTTTCTTTCCTTTTCCTCATCACAAAAAGCAAACTTGATGAAGAGTGAATAAAGAAGAGGGCAGGCCAGAGCAAGCTGCTATTTTTAGCCCCTTCCCACTGGCCAGAGGGAAATTGTCAGAGCATTAAAGTGCTATGATGAAGCATCATAGGTGGCTGTCTGGGAAGGACTAAGACCAAAAGCTACAATGTCCCCCCCGCAAAAAAAAAAAAAGTTATATCATGTTTATGTTTGTAATATGCTGGGAATACAAAGTCTGAGAAGTTTAGGTTTTCCTCACTTTCACCGTATCAATAGTGCATGACACTATTGTGGACCATACCCCAGCCCAGAACACAATAGTGTGGCAGAGAGAAAAATGATTTCCTGATTGCAGCAATGAGGTGCTTGCTACAAGATGAAGAAGTTGCTGAAAAATCCTGCTAGAGGAAACTACTTGTAAAACTAGCTCCCAATAAAAGCTACAGATGCAAAAATATGAAAACTATAGCACTAAAAGAAGCCCACTCCAGGGTACATAAACATAACTGGTTCTAAAGGTGGGTGCATGTGTGCCAAAAGAAAAGACAACCAAATCAAACTGCAGAAGTGTTACAAAAATAAGGATAGGCAAGTGATTTTAAAGAAGCTTAATAAAGAAATAGAGGTGAAAGAACTGGGAAGCATCGTATTATCTTGGTAGCCAGACCAGAAGTTATTTCATCAACCCAAAGACAAAATATACAAGGTTTTAGGCTTATACCTGTTATTACCTTTCTTTTATTTTTACCAAGTTTTAAAAAATCTTGAACTCCAGTTTTTAATGACATAAATCAAATTAGGAACCATGATTGACTTGGAGGAGGAGACAGCAATTGCTTAATTTCAGCCCTTAAAGTAGTTTTGGGGAAGCAAGGAGAGTGATGGGTTGGGTTGGCATGATGTACAGACTCACAATACTCATTCATAATGTTTCTTCAAAGGTAACACTTCCACAAACAGACAAAGGGGTGGGTCAAAAGACAAGATGGGATATGTACAGGTAGTCCTCAACTTACAACAGTTTGTTTAGTGACCATTCACAGTTACAACAACACTGAAAACAGTGATTTATGACCATTTTTCACACCACTGTTGCAGCATCCCCATGGGCATATGGTAACTGGTTCATATTTATGACAGTTGTGGTGTCCCAGCGTCATGTGATCAACTTTTGCAACATTCTGACAAGCAAAGTCAACGGGGAAGCCAGATTCACTTAACAACCAGGTTACTAACTTAAAAACTGCAATGATTCACTTAACAACTATGGCAAAAAAGGTTGTAAAATGGGGCAAAACTCACTTAACAAATGTCTCACTTAACAACAGAACTGGTACCTATACTGCACAGGTACAGTATAGGTGGTACCTTGCTCAATAGTAGTAACTGTGAGAGGGATCTTGGAGTCCTAGTGGACAATCACTTAGATATGAGCCAGCCATGTGCTGCAGCTGCCAAAAAAGCCAACACAGTCCTAGGCTGCATTAACAGAGGGATAGAATCAAGATCCCATGAAGTGTTAATACCACTTTACAAGACCTTGGTAAGGCCACACTTGGAATACTGCACCCAGTTTTGGTCACCATGATGTAAAAAAGATGTTGAGACTCTAGAAAGAGTGCAGAGAAGAGCAACAAGGATGATCAGGGGACCAGACGTTAAAACATATAAAGAACGCTTGCTGGAATTGAGTATGTCTAGTTTAATGAAGAGAAGGATTAGGGGTGACATGATAGCAGTGTTCCAATATCTCAGGGATTGCCACAAAGAAGAGGGAGTCAAGCTATTCTCCAAAGCACCTGAAGGCAGGACAAGAAGCAACAGATGGAAACTAATCAAAGAGAGAAGCAACCTAGAACTAAGGAGAAATTTCCTGACAGTTAGAACAATTAACAATTAACTTCTGCCTCCAGAAGTTGTGAATGCTCCACCATTGGAAGTTTTTAAGAAGAGATTGGACAACCATTTGTCTGAAATGGTATAGGGATTCCTGCCTGAGCAGGGGGTTGGACTAGATGACCTCCAAGTTCCTTCCAATGTATTGCATTGCATTCTATTCTATTCTATTCTATTCTATTCTATTCTATTCTATTCTATTCTATTCCATTCTATTCTATTCCATTCCATTCCATTCCATTCCATTCCATTCCATTCTTACAGAAATTTTGGGCTCAATTGTGGTTGTAAGTTGAGGACTTCCTGTATTTGTTATTTACATTCAAAGCTGCTTAGACCTATTATATAGAAGGTTACATATTTACTGGTTGTTCTCTTAAAAATCAAAATTAGTCTAACCTAAAGCAAGCTGGAGGATGATGGGAATTGCAGTCTGACCTATCTGAAGACCACCAGGTTGAGGAAGACATATAAGTCATAATTTAATAAGGCTCATGCAAGCTAAAGCTAATGAAAGGAAGCATCAGGCTTACATTGATCATCTTATCAGCATTTATTTCCACTTAATCTTATCATCTTATCAGCATTTATTTCCACTGTCACCCTGCTAGGGATTGCAGTGATAAATAGTTGTTTAAACATGCCAATGCTAGCAAACACCATTTGTTTTGTCTAAAATGATGACCCAACAGAAGGAAGAGGGAAGGAACCTGAAGGGTGATGCAAACTGCACTTGGCAAACCAGAATACACTGAAGACCAATACATGAATTTGCCCAATATATGGAACCAAGTGATTCATGTAATCATGCCTTATGTTGAAACTATTCTGGCAGAGCTTCCTGGATGACCTCCTATACTCTAATAATGTCCCACAAGCCATAGTGAATGAGGAACACATGACAAAACTTGGAAACATGATAGAACTCAAAACTTCTGGTACTTACTTACCTCAAGTTCTAATATTCTAAATTCCAACAGCTCATTTTGATCTTTAGCATCCTGAACCTCATGCTTTAGCCGAGCCTCTTCTATTTCCATTTGTTTTATCTAGAAAAGCAGAAGGATTTTCCCTTTTTTTTTGGTCAACAACTTGTTTTTATTACGCAATGACTAGAGAACTGACTATGGAAGCTAAGAGTGTGAGCTCTAATTCTGCTGCAGTCATTAACTCAGGATTATACTTTTATCAAACCACCACTGCTCATCCTCACACTTCTACATGTAGATAATAGTATTAATCAATTTTAAAAACAAATTTCAGAGCTAAGGTATACGTGTTCTGTGAAAACTGGAAAGGCTAAATGTTGTTGTCGTTCTACAAAAAATGAAAGTCACAATTTTATAGTTTATGTTATTTTAATCTTCAGAATTGAAATAGGAATGAAGATGTCTAAACAACATTGAGAATACAAAAACAACAACACCATTTCTGTCTGGTGACAATTCTTCTGTAAGTTTGGACTCAATTAAATGATATACCCTTTTGATGACAGAGGACTTCACCAAACAAATACATTTCATTAAGTGCTCTTTTGCCTTAGGATTACTGATACATTTACACTTATTTTTATGTTTCTTATGAAAGCGGAAGATACCTTCTCCACAAGCTCTTGGTTTCTTTTGTATAAAGCCTGCTTTTCTTCAATCCACTTCATGTCCTTAAAATAAATAAATAAATAAATAAATTAGTATTAGAGAAAAGAGATGGGGAAACACCATGAATCTTTAAAAAAAGGCAAAACATTTGAAGAGAGCATATACGTACATAAGAAACTAGGAAAGCACAGCTGAAATTTGTCTTCCTGATTTGGCTTCAGTAGTTTCTAGAGAAAAATACATTTTGACTTTCCAACAGCTGATAATCTGTCTTTTGAAGACCACTGAAATGAAAAACACTATTTTTTTCCCTTTTTGTTGTTGTTGTTGTTGTTGTGTTATGGTTGAATGTATGCTTTTGTTTCATTTTGTTTGTTTGTTTTACTGTTTTGTATTTTATTTTCTGATAAAATAAATAAGAAAAAAATAAGAAAAATAGAGGGAACAAAGCAAGAACAAAGCATCTGTTCAAGAGAAGGAGCTAACCCAAAGGATTATGTTTCTGGATTATATACCGATAATATATACTAATAAAGGAAAATATTTGTAGCTCAGAGTTGAAATGAGTGGTCTTTGGTGCCCTCTGAGCTTAGTTGCCATGAATCAAAACATCTCAGAAACCACCAACAGACTACTACAGGGGTCTTCAAACGTGGCCCTTTTATGACTTGTGGACTTCAACTCCCAGAATTCCTCAGCCAGGCATGCTGGCTGAGGAATTCTGGGAGTTGAAGTCCACAAGTCATAAAAGGGCCAAGTTTGAAGACTCCTGGACTACTACATCCACATGGAATCAGCGTAGGACCCAAGCCAACTAAAGCCCTTCAAAACATCCTAAGTAAGCCAAATACTCAGCAGCAGCAAAAGAAAAAAACAGGAGTCATCTAACAACATACAGTGTAATGACTGCAACAGCGACTTTGTAGGACAACCAGGCAGAAGACTAGCAGAATGCATCCATGAACACCAATCAGCAGTCAGAAGACATGATGAAAACTCTTTAATTTCACAACATATGGACAGACTTAACCATAGTTTCAATTGGGAAACTGTAACCATCCTAGACTAAGCCAAGTCCAAAGTGCTAGGGAATTTCTAGAAACATTGGCATTCTGACAAATTAGCCATCAATAGACACATAGACATAAACAATATCTCCATACTATGCAAAAGAGACAATCAACAAGCAAAAAAGGGAACAAAAAGACCAAAACACCTCCCCATCAATCAGCACCCAGATGAACACAAAGATTAACATCAGACCAACAATAAATAAACAATACCACAAACAAGGAATGACCAAACAAGCCAACAGTAAACAGCCCAAACAAAGATCTATAAGACAACACCCCTCCACCCCCGCCCAACACTGATAGGGAAGCCACACGAATATAAACTGAGAGCAACCCCACTCCTAACTATCACTGATGATAGTTTGGGTAATGAAACATCTGCAAGAAAACAAACAAACTCAGAGAGCACCAAGGAACCCTCAATAATATATACATCCAAGCTACCTTCCAAAATCTCAGTTTTATAGCCAAAACTGAGCTTAAAACTAAATGAAGTCAAGAACTAAGCTATGGATTTAGTAAGTGCATTTCTGGGAGAGAAAAAAATATTTTCTCTAGGACTATAATGTAAATTTCTCCTACAAAACAAAATAAATAGAGGTCAAATAAGAATCAAATCAATCTCCCCCTGGAAATGAGATTGGCAGCAGCTTTAGGTAGAGGCAGTGCTTGAAAAGGAAAAAAAGTCAAAGGACTTTTAAGTGTGCAACAAGGAAGGATGAGTATGAACACAGACAACAGGTGTTTGGCTATTCCTAGATTGTCCAACAAAGGCTGCCAAATCTCAACAATTCTAGGATGATGGTAAGGATAGGAGAGAAAATGAGAGGTTCACCCTGAAAAGTGAAAAGAAACCACAAAGAATCTAAGTAGCTTGACTCCTACAACAATGTGACAAAAGACAGACTGTTAAAAACAAAATCACACCAGAGGTGGCTACTAGATTGATAGCAAACCCCACCTCTCCCCTGATTCCCTGCTTCCCTACCCATCCATCTTTTATTCTTATATCGCTGTAGTCTTGTTGATTTCTTTCTTATTGTTTATTCTATTGTTCCATTACTTTGCTAATGTTATATTTACACCTCTTAACATTTCTCCATTATTATTGTTGTAAGCCACTTAGTGTAGCCCCACGGCAAGGTAGGTGGCAAATAAATTTAACAAATAAATGAATAAAATAAAAGGGGTGAGGCATTCTGGTGCTATTTGACCAATTAGGAGGGTGAGAGACGTCAATGGAATATTTTTCCTGCCACCTCTCCATATTAATCACTTAAAGTTTCTTCTGTTAGGTAAGTGGGTTTTACAAGTCTTATAAGAATCAGCTAAGCTCTGGTGTTTTTTTAAAGAATTTCTCTTCAGGTTAATTAGTACACATCTCTCCACACTTCCAGTTGTAATATATATATATATATATATTTGAACAATTGAAAATCAATTTTCTGACATTTCTTCTAAATTTTGGCTCACCTTTTCCAGAAAAAAATGGGAACAATTGAATTGGAAAAAGACAATATATAAACATACATGAAACAGAGAGCCAACCTCTCTCAACCTTTATATAATACCTGTCATTATGGCACTTTCCATTCTGGCTAGGGATATTAAAAGGTTAGTAGTAAAGGTCCAACTCATCTGGCGAGTACTAGATTTAAGTAACAAAATGGTTAAAGCAAAAAAACAAAATTGTGAGTATACTTGATTTAGAGGAAAGCAACTGGATATTGAGCAGCCTATACAATATAAACTCCAAAAAGAGATCATGATATGAATGGAAATCATGAAGTTCTGTTTTTTAAGGACAATAAATCAAATGAAAAGCATATATAACTGCTAAAATATTGATTTATATTGATATAAAAATGTTGATGTCAGAACTGCATAAAATGCATTAAATATAGAAGCTTATTATGTCTTTTTATACAGTGTTTATTCTGGTAGATTGAAACGCAGAATTCAGTGAATTTTAAGGGCAGAACCTAAGTTACATTCAGAACATTCTACACTAACTTCTTGTTGATTTCCAAGTATAATTCAATTTGCTGAATTTTGATTTTGAGCCATGCTATTTGATAGACAGTTCTCGTTTTCTGGCATTTGTCTTTTTTCTGAGATCATCTTTCTCTCTCTGCCTGCACTACTTTGAATTTTAATACTCATTGCTCCATTCACACAAAATAATAAAGCATTGTTTAATGGACAGAAAAGGAGCATGAATAAAAATGGACTGCAGGATTGCAGCACATTGCAAATATTAATAGCAATAGCACTTAGATTTACATACCACTTCATAGTGTTTTACAGCCCTCTTTAAGCAATTTACATATTGCCCCCAACAATCTGGTTCTTATTTTCCTGATCTCGGAAGAATGGAAGGCCTCGGTCAGGATCAGACTCCTGGCAGTGGGCAGAGTTAGCCTGCAATACTGCATTCTAACCACTGTGCCACCATGGCTCATTATGTGATATAGTATGGAAGGTGCTGGACTTGAATCAACCTTCAGCTCACTAGGGGATTTTGATCCAGTAGCTCTCTCACCAAACTTATCTCACAGATTTGTTTCTATGGGGAAAATTCAAGGATACAATGCTATGCATGCTGCCTTGAGCTCTTGGAATAAAGGCAGGATATAAATCTAATAAATAAACTTACTTGTTTATTATTTAAATAAACAATAAATAAAACCAGGAAATATGGTTTATAGTAAATTAAGATCTAAATCAGATAACCTGTCCAGAATTTGGAACTGGTGTATTTAAATATAATTTAAATTATAATTTGCAGGTTAGTGGAACGAAGGAATCAGAAAATGTGGAACTGAATTCTATTTCTGTTTCCAATAAAGGAGGAGAGATTTTACTTGGGCTATTTTATACATATAAACTGATTTAGCTTTAGAAATATAGAAATATAGAAATATTTAGACTTATGTCCCATGAATGGAATTATCAGGAAAATTAATTCAGAATTAAATTCACTCTTCCTCTAGATCATTCAGTGATTTTCCAGAAATTAATCCCATGAAATGGAAAAGGGATATAAGATTACAGACATGGTTCAACCCCAAAACAAGCCTGCTTCATCCCAAACACAATGTTCAGAACCATTTTCAATTCAGCAGATTGATTTTTGGAAAACTTGGACAATCTCCAGAAGAGCTTGGAATGCACAGGAGATTGGGTTTTGCTCATACTTCCATGTGAACTGTCCTATTGTTAGTTATCTTATAGTGATAACTTTTGATAAATTTGTTAAAATAATGTGAACTAGCATAAAGCACTTTTTTCCCAATGTATATTACCTGTCCTTGTTCAGCAAGTGCCTTTTCTAGATCCTCTATTTGAGCTTGGGATCTCTGGATTTCTGCCTGAAGCTGCTCACGAGTCTGTAGGATGGGATTGAAGAAATGTCAAACTTACTCTGATTGCTGCTATGCTAAATTACAGTGCAATCTTACCAAGCTGAATGGCCCCTAAGCAAATACTGCAGACACTCAAATATTTAGTCACACATTCAAATAAATCAATTTTACATTTATTTTATCCCTAGGACATGTTTTCATCGAAGGATATGAAATTAGAACTGATACATGCTAAAGACAGCCATAGCTCTCTTACACCAATTCCAATACTTCAGGGGCACATTTTCATGTTCATCATCCTGTATCACCTATTTCTTTTAGATTATTAAAAACTGATTTCATGTAATAACCGTCAGTAACCACAGGAAATTGGTTACAAAACGGTGAAAAATTATGTGCCTGTACAACTTTACTAATAACCCTTCATTTACTTTTTTATTTTCTAGCATTTCTGTCTACAATGCCATTGAATTCCAATTTCATTCAGGAAATTTGTTAAAAGTAAAACATGTCTTCGTTAGGGATGTTTACTTCTTAGCTGGGGATGAGTTGATTAGTATTTTCCACTTTACGGCAATTTCATTTAATGTTTAATTATATACTTAATTATATATTTACGTATGCATGTATAAACACATTGATCTTCAAGACATATCTCAGAAAAAAAAATTCATATGTTTTTGAATTGGGAATTGTACTGGAACGCTGGAAAATATGGAAGCAGATCAATAATTATGTGATTAGATTTCCATTTCTGCAGTATTGAAATCCACAAAGATCATATTCCAAAAGTTCTATTCCTCTTGCTTAAAAACTCAGGCTTTCATAGTCATTCATTCATTTATTAAATTTATATGCTGTCCAGAGTTGTCTTATCAGTGAGAGAGACAGCATATAAAGTTATAAACAAATAAATAAGGTTATATATGCAAATTGCTTACTTTCAGAGACCTCAGATTTATTGCATCTGATATTCCATGAGATATTATTCCAGAAATAAATCCTATATCGTGGAGGCAGATGAAAAATACCAGTTGGTCTTGTCACATGTCCAGAAAAGAGAGGAAACTGGTCTTGCTCTGCCACCATACAACATGGCTAGAATGCATATTCCTCAAATTTAAATATCCAGTTTACTCCCTGAAATTTTATGTTTAAACAAAAAATCAGATTTCAAGACCAGTGCCTAGGAATACGTTAAATGACATGGAGTATTTCAGTGATATTTGGTACTTATTGTCACATCATAACATAAATAAGTGGGGAGTGGAAGGAACAGGTGAAGAGAGGAAGAATTTGGTCTTAGGAAGCTATTATGAGTATGTTCTCCTCCTGTTATCTGATTACCTTATCACTGTATAGCCTTAATATTTAGCCAAGTCAGAAATGATACTTGAAAGAAACAGTTCCTTGCCATGGAAAATTGATACCCTTACACACTAGAAAGTTCTGGCAGACTTATCTACTTTGGAAAAGAAGCTTAGTTTGCTAGAAAAGCTTCTTTCCAACTTCCATGCACAACAATTCTTTTAGCAATAGGAATAAAAATGAAAGAGATAAAAAAAAAATATTTCGCGATCATAAATAGTTACTTTGTCAGAGATGTGTATAAGGTACTTTTCTGAAAAAGGTGATCCACAAGGAAGAGAAAACAGAAATCAACATGCTCAAATTATTCAGTTTAGAATATATTTTTATGAAATGTGTATGGGCATTTAATATTCAAGGACATGGATTAGAATTTCCATACTTTAATGTCAAGGGTTTTCCTTTAAGCACTGCTTTCAAGCTAATGAGGGCTTTCTTGGTGTGTGCTTCTATGTAAATTTTTAGTAATTTCCTTCATCATTAGACAGACAATTGTAATTTTATTCCAAATTTAAATCAAGAAAAAATGTTGTAGTATGCCAGGAAAAGAAAAAAAGACTGAAAGCCATGATTTAGATGCTCTGGTTTTGCTGGTGGGATGCTGGAAATATGTGGCCTGCAATGCAATACTCAAAGGATTTCTTAATAAGTGTAGTTTTTAATTTATTGGTGGGAGAAGCAAAGCAAGTTTGCTAAATGTCGAGCATTCCTATAATTTCACACAACTCCCTCTCACAATTTATTTATTTATTTGTTTGTTTTTTATTTAAAATGTTTACATAGCTTCCCAGCTTATAACACACATGGAGTGGTTCCCAGTAAAGCATAAATCTATACAGTGTCTCTTTAATGCCCCATTCTCAGCATATCTTTTTAAATAGGTCCCTCTAAAGAAGGGGGGTCCAACCTTGGCAATTTTAAGACTTGGCTGGCTGGGGAATTCTGGGAATTGAAGTCCACAAGTCTTAAAGTTACCAAGGATGAACACACCTGTTCTAAAGGTGAGAGGGAGGGGAACTGAAAAATTTGTAGAAAGTTTAAGAACAACATGATATGGTTACAAGTCTTTACTTTCATGTAATATAAGCCATTTAGACCTTAACTTCTCGTTCAGCATCCAACGTCCCTCCAACTTGTTCTTGCAACAGTGCATACGCCCTCTGTAAAGCTTGATATTCCATTGTCAGTTGCCTGAATCTTAATTCTGTTTCTTCTTTTGCCATACCCTAGTATGAGAAGGAATACAAAACTGAACTGGAGATGCAATGACCCCAATAAAGCAAATCAATACCATTCATCAGTGTGTTTATGAACAGTATAAACTCTTCTATGAAATCATGCTGTGAGAGAATGATAAAAAAGGAAAGAAGCTGAGGCGAGTGACAGAAGCTCGCTCTGCTATGCAGTGCTAGAGCTTGAACGGTCGGAGCTGAGACTATCTCAGTGTCATTAAGCCACTGAGTCACCACACCTCACTCTAAATATAAGATAGAAAAATCTTCCATGTATGACTTAAAATATTCTCCATTTTGAAGTCAGCTCTAGAAGAGACCTTGTTGCTCATGGTCAATGGTATACTGCAATGATCTCCCTGCAAAGTTTATATTATTACTACTAAAACAAGAATATTTAGTTACATTCCATATAATATCTCTTTAAGCATAAATTCCTTTTTGAACATTATACATATCATAAATTACCTCTTCCAAGTCGTCATCTGGTGTGCAGGGAGTTTGATCTGTTCGATCCGTTTGATATGAGATTGAAGAGCCGTCAGATTCAAGAGATGCTTCTTCATCGTACCCAAAAAATGTTTCCACCACTGGCTTCTGACCAAATGACAATGTGTAAGTACAAACAAGCCAAAGTTGCAAAGATGTTAAGCATAACAGACATAAGGAATGATTAGATTTCCTTCTTCTGGACTGCAGTGCTATTTATGAATTTCAGCACTTTTCTCATTATATAGTAGTTTATCAGATCTGTCATATAAATGGGCAGCAAAGTAAGTAATAATTATCCATCAAGTACAATTCATAGTTTCCTAATCATTAATGAATACTGAAGCTGCTTTTGAACCAGCATAAATCTTCTATAATTTCAATAGAGAATCATCACAAATGAGAGTAAACTTGATATTGAATCTATCGTGGGATAAAAAATTGGCACTATCGTCTATGAGTATTCCCTCAATGCATAAAAAAAGGGATTGTGAACTGGAAGAAAATCTTTAAATAGACTTTCACAGAGATAAAGATGTTTAGGAAAGAACAGCTAAAAAAAGAGATAAGAGGAGGGATAAATTGAGAAGGAATGAATGGGGGAAGGAGAGTGTCAGAATGGAAGGTTTTGCAAAATAATTGATTTAGGGACTGGTAGGGATGAAAAAGCTCTATGGTAGGACTTATATTATCTTTAAAAAGATAATAAGAGAACAGATTGGCATCATTTCATATATACTGATTGAAAATATATAAAACTAGGTTATAGTTTACCAAGAAAATCCCAATTTTCTGGTATTCTAAAGAGTTGGGGCTATTGGACTCATGGAGGAGGGAAATATCTTTCCATTAAATAATCCAAAGAAGCAAAGAAGAAAGTGCTTATTTTAGTCAAGAATCAAGATAACAAAGCAAGTAGCAATTCCTTGGAATTCACTTTGCTGCAATTCACTACGGGGAGATGTTTAAGCTTCTGAAATTTAGGGAGAAATGTTGAGGAAATAGCCGAGATTTGCTTAGCTCTTCCGCCTTCTAAGAAGCTGTTGCCAGATGTTCTGGAATAAAGACTGACAGACTCATATGCAGAGATCAGTTTATTTATTTTTTTATAGATATTTTATTGGTTTTTAACTATAACAATCTCCAGTGCCTGGTGTACAGCATGTTGTCTTGGTTTATATTTTCACAAGGAAAAAAAAGGACAGTAATAATTAATTAACAGTAAATAATGATTAAATTTGATAATTCCATAATTAATATACTACTTAATAGTACATTTCTTTGATCTTCCCTTCTCTCATTTGTATTTTCCTTCTTCAGCCTTAGCCAAAATATAATTCTTAATATTTTCAATATATAAATGATTAGGTATAGGCATTTTTTATATTTATACAAATAATAATAATCTCTCTATATAACATTTTTTTCAGCTTATATTATTCTCATAACCATCATCTCATTAGTTCAGCATGCATCCTATTTTTATAATTTTTGTTCGTTTAGATTCCCTTATATTCAGTCCAATTCTTATCAGTCATAATTTCTTCATATTAGTCATCTCACTGTCTAAATTTTCCCATTTAGGTACATCATCCCAATATTTTATGTCATGCATTATAAAAATACTATACTTTTTATCTGTCTTATAGTATCTAGATATAACATCCTTTTTAATCAGTTTATATTTTACTTATATATTAATAAAAGTTACATCAACCTACTATTTTAACATTTAATATATTATAAAACATACTATATTACTTAAATCTCATTATCCTTCTTGTTATAAGGTCCCTTTATGTTCGAAATTCTCTGTTCTTTTAGCCATATTCAAACAAATGTTTATTCACGTAATAGTCCATCTGGTAGGGCGAGTCAAATCTCTTATATCTGTCTCTGATCTTCTTCCTTTGCCAAGTAATTTTCCAAGTTGATGTAATCTGCTTACCCAACAATTCCTGTATTTTTACAAATGTTGTTGGGAATACAAAAGATGAAGTAAGTAAGATAAATTCTTTCTGTCCCCCAAACTTTAATAGTTCTCCTAATAATTCCATTTTTCTTGTTGTATCAGAACCTTGTAGATTTTTTCCTATTTGTGTCAAATTATAATTCTTTTCCTTTGTTATTTCATCATACTTGATCATACTCTTCTAGTTTGTAATCTGCTGTCTGATTTGTTTGTTCCTTTGTTGTTATTTCCTGGATATTTTTTAATTGTAGATTTAGATTGGAAATATGCTTATTTAAATCCTCAAAGTTGTTTCGAATTTCGTCATGGTTTGAATCTATTGTCATTTGTATTTGTCCTAACATTACGTATATTTCCTCCGGGAAAGTATTTATCTTGTCTTGAAGTATTGCTTCTGGAAGCCCTTGATTTTCCAGGCTAAGTCCTTCAGGAGAAAATATTGAATGTGGCATCCTGTCATTTTTTGATACGTATTTGATATCCGTGTTGTCTCCCACCTTCAAATAATCTTTCATCAATGTTTTAATTCAAAAGTCAATTTATCAGTCAGTCAAAATTAGAGATTCAGTATATTAAACCATTTTAAATCCTTCCTGCAAATTCTCCTCTAAAAGATTAGCCAAAAAGCCAAGGTTTTTTCCCCCCCCATAAACAGTTCTTAGGTTTAAGCAACAGTCCAGGTGTTTTCTTTTTTTTCCTTTTTTTTATTTCAAACACTTTTTAATTTTATAGCTGGATCTTCCTTTGTTCCCAGCTGTTGTCAAGGTTATTTACAATTCAAAGGAACAACTTTTTCTTTGTTTCTGGGCATTCTGCCAATTTCTGAGTCCTTATTGTTAGTGTTCTATTCTCTGATTCTCCACTAGATGTCAGCAGTTGTTTCTTTTTTCAGTTTTTCTTTCAATCAAATATATTCAATCAATATATTTTTGTTATATATTTTTATAATTCCATCAGAAATTTTTTAGGGTATAATCTTGACAGTTTTTTAGTTCCTAGATTTGTCCAGACTGAAATATTTTAAATCAAATTTTAGTATATCTCTTTCCACCTTTTATGTTAATTTGCCGCTTCCATCTGTAAAGGAATGGGGATATAGTCCCCTCCCTTCACTTCTGGAGGTTTTCTTGCTTTGGGGATCTTTTCAAGGATGTAAATAGTAGATAGAAGAAAGAAGATCAGTAATCTGACCAATTCCAAGCACGCTGTTCACCGATGTTTAGGTTCGTGCTCTGGGACTTCGCTGCAAGCAGCTTGAGTTAGACGCTGATCTCACACTAGCCTTTCTCCTGTCGGGTTTGGAGGGCTTTCCCCGGATCAAACGAAGCGATTGCCATTGCTTCATGATCGACGGGGCACCTCTCCTTCACAGTCACCTCTCCGGGGCAACTTCGGACCCATCTAGGGTCCCCCAAACAGGAAGAAACTAGCTGTGGAGAGCAGAAGTCCGCTCTTGCGCGGCCATGCGCCGCAGACGCCCAGAAATCAGTTTAGATCAGTGACATTTTAATTCAAAAAGTATTTTTTTATAGATGGTGGAGAGATTTTGAACATTCTGAAAACCAATTTGAGTTCACTGTTCAACTGAGCTTTTAACCTTTCAGTTAAAGTATCTGCCTCTCTGTAAAATTTATCCAGAACATTTTAGAGAAAGCACAATTTGAATTAATTTAAATATTGGAATACGTTATCAGTAAATTTTTGACATTCTTAATGATATTTGTCTGCATAATTTTATATTAGAGCTGCACCTGACTGGAGAGACTTTGATGATGCTATTTTAATAAAAGTTTTCATGTTTAGATTGAGTTAGTGTAGTTTTGAAGGGCAAGTGAAGCTGTGAATTAATAGTGGGGAAAGATCTACATTCCCACTCTGTTTATAAATTTCTCAAAAGCGTCTGATTAAATCTGTGCGAATCCAGATGCTCGGCCAGATGGTATCTTTCACTATTCCATCAAATCTCTCATAATACATGCCCGAAAATAAGCTTTTTTACATTATTCACTTACCTTGGGAAATTTTGCAAATTTCTTCCTTTGTTTCTTGTATCTTAAAAGCTTGTCACGCTCCTGTCCAAAAGAAATGGACAAACAATAGTTTGAGCTCTGTATATGAAACATATTTACAGAAAGTGTGAAATGAGGAATGAGTTTGGCAATCAAATTGTACAGATAATTTATGGTGCAAATCAGAATACAGCAAAACAAAAAACAAAACAAAACACCCTGAAGTTAAAAATGTGATACTCAGGCTTTAGGAGCACAATTTGTCCTTGGTTTTTACTTTTAATTTTCTACCATCTTAGAGAGAATTCTGCAGCTCATATCTGTGTTAGTAATTTGAATAAATTGTTTTGCTATTAATACATAATATCACTAAATATCTACAGCTAGTCCTTGACTTACGACTACAATTGAATCCAAAATTTCTGTTGCTAAGTGAGACATTTGTTAAGTGAATTTTGCCCTATTTTACGACCTTTCTTGCCATATTTGTTAAGTGAATCATTGCAGTTTTTAAGTTAGGAACACAGTTGTTAAGTGAATCGAGCTTTCCCATGGACTTTATTTGTCAGAAGGTCATAAAAGGGGATCATATGAGCCCGGGACACTTCAACCGTCATAAATATGAACCAATTGCCAAGCATCTGAATTTTGTTTATGTGACCACAGGGATGCTGCAATGGTTGTAAGTGTGAAAAATGGTCATAAGTCTTTTTTTCAGTGCTGTTGTAACTTTGGTCACTAAATGAACTGTTGTAAGTTGAGGACTACCTGTATAGCTAAATAATCCCAGGCAGAACACCGGGAAGCATATATGAAAATCAAAGTCAAATGGGAATTTTACTTACTCTTACACTCTTCACATAGCCAGCAGTTTCTAGAGTCTTGTTTAAAAGAATTAAAAGAAAATGTTAAGGTGTTACAACTGCAATAAAGATTTTGCATATGCTCATTTTGTTTCCTTCCACACACATTTTGTGGCATATAGTTATTGTGCAAATGGCTCTATCTGGATGATCAACAAGAATGCTAGGTGGGAATCCTGACATAAGTTTCCAAATGCCTAAAATATCTAAGATTTAATAGTAGGGATTTTTTTTCTACCCAATGGTAACTCTGGGTTTAAAGAACTCTAATCCTAAAGTTCCATGGCTTTTACCAGGCCATGATTTTCTTTGAAGAAATTTGTGGAAGTTTCGTTCTGACAACAGATAAATTCTTGACTTGTTGGATCATAGTTCCCATGATCTCTTGAACCCAGCATTTTAGCAATTGTGATCAAATATATCTGGACAACATCAGATTGGGTAGGGCAGGGCAATGTACTGATACATTGTTAATTTCATCTTAATGGAACTGAAACAAACAAGAGATTGGTAAGGCAACTGACTACATACCCTCCAAATTTTGGAAAAATCTCTTCTTCTAACTCTAGCAAGAGAAAGTTGTCTACTATGATGCCACAAGGGAGGAAAGTAATTTTTATCTCACTGTGCAAATCCCCAAATGTAGAAACATGAGTTAAGTGTTTAGTTTTTATCATGCCCTTTATTTTCACAGCATGAAGTGAGATACAATAGAACTTTCTTTATTACTAGATTTTTGCCAAGGTGGCAAAATTATCACATTTGGCTTCAATTAATTACAAAGTTAATAGCTCAGAAATTTAGTCTTGTTTATCTGTCTAGATATTACAGCAATTATCAGATGATTTTCAATCTTTCAGCTTAGTGCTGCTTAATAACTTTCATCTTATATTGTGTACATTAAGTTAAGGTCTTATTTTCCCCCATCCAAACCCAACCCTACACAGAAGGAGAAAGTCTAACCAATGTCATGCCAACAAGAGAAAAAAATTGGTTACCTTCGAAAGTTCATCTATGATATTCTGCTGCTCTATGATCTGTAGCCGCAAAAAATCAACTTCCCTTTCATCTTGATTCTGATCAAGATCATTTAAAGAACTTGGTCTTCTTATTGTCCTCACTCTTTGTCTCTAAAGGAACAGAACAAACACTGAGAAATTGCTAGAGTGATTATTTATTTATTGGAGGAATTTATTTATCTATTACCATGCTTGGTGAAGACTGTATATGATTTCCACTACTTTAAATTGTCCCTTATATGCTACAGCAACAGTTCCTGCGTCCTTAACTAAACATGTCAGTGCAATGAGTTACATATTATATACTTTTAGAAAACAGTCCTAGAAACACTGGAGAATTTCATTTGTTCTGGCTCTTTCCCTTTTGGTTCCATTCACCTTCTCCCCGGAAAGCATTATTCATTTTAATCAAACTGAATAGTCTGGAATGTGCTCAGAGTCATTTTGGAATAGTTTTCACCTCATTTTTTTACATTTAAAAACTGTCAAAACTGAAGTTGTTCTGTTTCAATTCAGAGTTGAAAACTGAATTGGTTTGAGGAATTCAGATTGCCAACAAAATGTTACTACTACTACTACTACTACTACTACTACTACTACTAATAATAATAATAACAACAACTTTATTGTCACTTTGAATGTACACCAATCGGCATACATCAAAATGAAATTTCATTGCATACAGCTCTCAAAGGGTCACCACCTCCGATATACACTCCTTGTTTGTGGCCAGCTCAAGTTTCAGATCGTCTATTTTAGTCTCTAGGGAGCAAATGATGGCAAACAGGACAGATGGAAACAGAGCTCCATGTGGATTAGCCCTCAAATTAGCTTGTATTCCTGCACGACAACCTCGCCTCCTTTCCTTTTCTGATCCTGACTCTTACACCTTTTCCTTAAAGAGGCCTTGCTTCTTTTTGGCCCTGGAACATGCTGCCGCTGCCACTAACTCCTCCAAAAGCCTCTCTCCCTTTCTCTGGGCCTGCCGACAGCCTCATCCAGTTCCTTTGCTCCATAAGCCCTGGACCTCTCCTCCTCTGCCTCCTTTGGAAACCGCCCCGATTTGCAATAGAATCCATTGCTGGGCCAGCAGTCAGATCTTGCTGCTGGTAGAACAATTTCAAACAGCGCCAACGACTTTTAACGGTCTCACCAACAGTTCCGAAATAGCTAGACACTCGCCATGCCAGCAAAGATTGCCAGTCATATGTTAGTTTAGTTCCACCACGTTGCTCAAACACATTAAAACCTTCCCGATCATGTGGCTTATATCCCTTATATCCCTCCCATAACTTTTCACCTTCGAGAGCCAGTGCAGCCACAGCCGATCTAGGCGCCACCATCTTAGAACTGATGTAATGTTCGTATTTAATGAAATGTCATGCCAACAAGAGAAAATTTTTTAGATAACAATAACATTTTGCTCAAAGTTTTTTTTTATTTAAAACTCACAACTTATTACTAATGAACCGTGTAGTGATCTCATATTCTTTTGTACAAGAACTTACCATTTCTAAGTTCTCTTGTGTTACAAATTTGAGTTTGTTTTCCATACGACGTAAGGCATGGGACAAGTCCTCATTTTTCCTACTTAGACGTTTATTTTTGTCAAGCAGTGGTTTGTACTGGCTCTCAGCTTCTCTTACACGTTTCAGCTGAAAAGTAGAGGAACAAAAAAATATTTACATGGTTGTGTACGTGTGGCTGCCGTACAAAATCCAATGCATTTATAGGGGTTGCTATTGCTAACCGAGGTGACTTAATTTTATTTAAGGACCCCTATGGCAACCTATCTCATATAATGACTGTATATGGCTCACAACAATCCATTAAAATAGGGCTAAAAACAAATAGTAATTCTTCCAGGTGCCAGACCTTGCAACTCAACCACCACCTTAGCCCAATCAATTCTTGGGGGGGGGGGCAGGTCTTCACAGCTGTCTGCAAAGCTAAAATGGTAGGGAATCCCTCAGGTCTCAGATGGGAGGCTGTTCCAAAACAACCACAGGTTTCCAAACCTATGAGAGTTTGGAGAAGTTCTTCTTCTATTTGAGTCCCAAAGGTGTTTTTTCAAATGGCAACTGGACTTTGTTTTTCCTTGAAGATGCATAAGTTCTCATCCAAGAAGCTTCTTCACTTCTCTTGGATGAGAAGTGAAACGTCTTCAAGGGGGAAAAAAATCCAGTTGAAAAAACCTCTTTGAGACAACCATGACTGAGAATCTCCACAGACTTCTATTTGAGTGTTCCCACTTCCTACTCTTGTTCTACATCCCTTTGCCACCAGAAACACAATTTGCCCTTTTCAGTAGTGATCTTACATTTCTTTCTGTGAGTCTTTAGATCTACCTTCTTCAGCCTGGCACTCTGCATTATCCTAGCTAGTTGGGTGTTTCAATCGGAGTTCATCTGGAGGAAGTTAAGTCAGGTAAAACTGCTTTGCATGACAATTATTTATATTTCACCAAGCTTTTTCATTTTCCTCATGGTCCTATGGAAGGTTATAATGGTTTGATTCAACTCATAGAATTTTTTTTTTTTTTAACTTATCCAGATTTTCTCTAGGTCTTTGTTCCATATGTTTTTTTTTATTGATACTAAATGTCTCTGTTTCAGGTAGTTTGTAACTGGATTTAGGGGTGTAATTGACTAAAATATGACATATATCCCCAAAGGCTATTAAAATTCCATTTTGTGCCCTTCTGGTTGGATAGAGATGGTTGCAATCAATTTGGAGTGAGGTAATAATACTCCTTTCCATGTCTCCTGTATTGCTCTGGGGCAAATTCACTGAAAACAATTATCAAACAATTATTACACAGGGTAGATTTGCATGTAACATTCCTTTCAGGTTGTATGCTGTGGCAAACACTAGATTATTGTATTACCAATTGTGTGTACATGAACATATTGGTTCATGGGGAAAAGCTTCTATACTCTTTTGAAGCTTTTTTTAACAGAAATATTCTAAAAATCACAACAGAGGTGACCACTGAATCATTAGCAGTCAGATTACAGTAATGATGCAACCTCACACCAGCCTTTCCTGATCTGTTTCCTGCCAGATGTGTTAGACTGCTGCAAATATCATCTTGTCTGGAAATTGCATCGTTGTTGTTTTTTGAATAGCATATCTGCAGAAAGGCTGCCTTATACCTTTTTAAAACCTAATACATATTAGCAGATTGAAATGTACACAGGTTTATGTTTTGTTTTTCAAAGCATACACTGACCAATAGTCAATGAAAACATATGTTGAAATAATCCCAAAATGTTTAATTATGAGGGTGAAGGTTCATTCTCCTAGCTTGTGGATTGGTTTCTGAGCATTTCGTTACTGGGCTAGGTAACATCTTCAGCAGAGTTTAGGGGATGTCAGTGTTCTTCTGTTTATAAGGGCTTCAGGTGTGGGGGTGTCAAGTGAGGGTCTTGTGATGGGTCAAATGTGAGTCAACAGTGAGTCTTGTGATGGGTCTTGTGATGGGAAGGTTACATCAGGTCAGGGTCATTGGGAGGTGAACTGCTGGAACGGGGAGATTGGGTTGTGTATGTGGATTGATTGAGGGTCGGTGCTGTTTCTGGTTGGCTGTGTGGCTGATTTGGATTCTGAGGGGTTCGTAGGCTAATTGTAGGTTGATGTGTCTGTTGATGGAATTGCTTGTGGAGCCATGTTTAATTGTACCTATCCTCCCTCCCTCCCTCCCTCCCTTCCTTCCTTCCTTAGGCTAGGTGTTTGGAGAAGCAGAGGTTCTATTTTATAGAAATGGCTTTACTTGCTTCCTAAGATGGAACCCATGACTGTATGCAAAACAATCTATGAGCTGCATACTTTATTACCAATTTGGGTGATACAGGGATACCAATATTAGCATTTGAAAGATGTTCTCACGCTATTTTTGGAATGGAATATGTTGGTGAAAATATTCAGTTGCACGGCTAACATTTCATTAAGGAATTGGGAGAGAAAGCCTTACAACTGCCTCCTCTACTACACAAATCCCACACATAGTCCCAGATCCAAGTACAGATCTGCTGCTTTAATGACCTCTATAAATTTATTCTGTCTCCCCCCTCCATATGCCATTTTGGTTTATTGCATTAGCTCTGTGAAAGATAAGCTTTACCCCCACAGATGCCATTAACTAGCCTTTAAATGGAATTTTATTCAGACATGGGAAGAAAACATCAACAGTGTAACTTGTCAGCTTGAAGAGAGTTGCATTAAGGAATAGTTGGCTGGATGAAAATGTATTTAACTAGCTCTAAGTTGTGGCTGCGCATTGAAAAAGTCAATGAAACAAACCACAGCAATTGAGATTAATGTATATCTCAACAACATCATTATTCCTCTCCTCTGCTGGATGATTAAAAAGTAAAAATCTTTCCTGTGACCACTCACTCCCAACTTTGAAATTGCTTTATAAAATAAGTATGAATTTACTACCCCCAAATATGGGTTTTTGAAGAGTTATATAATTCTGTCTCAGTGAGTAATTGGTTAATGTAATTCAAGTGTCAATTTATAGCAAAGGTTAGTTTTTAACCTCTTTTCATAGGCAACTGGCAACTCATGATTAAATCATATATAATTATGCTAAATGAACGATACAGATACAATATATTACATTAAAAAAGCGATGAACCATAAATTAGAAGATAATTTCTTTTTTTACCAATTTACCAATTTAAATAACAAAGGATGAATGATGGCACCCAAATCAGATCCAGCATAGAGTCTGGTAGCCTTGCCTCACCTAATGGAATATTTAAATATTTTAAATAAAATATTTATTTGACTAAATATCTGATTGCCTTTATTTAAATAAATGTAAATAATTCATTTATTAGCAAAGTTAATTCATATGGACAAATACTAATGACTACAAATGCACAAGCTGATGCATTCTGGGACAAATATAATTCCTGGGTTGTCTCCAACAGAAGCTCCAGGTGGAGCATATTGCAAATCAAACAGGAAGTGAACAAGGTGTGAGTCACAGGAAAATCTGCAACTGGTGCACAACATGAATCAGTACAAAGACCTCCTAGCTATCACTGCTACTTGTTCTTTAAGCAGGAGCTGAGAGTCCAGCTGTGATTCCCAAATTACAAGCAGATCTTCATGAGAAAGCCAAACTCCATGCAATTGACTCAACTGTGTATTAATGCCCCTCATTAGCGACCTCACCCAATGGCTTCATGATTGATGGTATAAAAGTCCAGAGAGATCAAGCAAGATCAAAAGAGTCATATTTTCCCATCCCATCCTTCTATAGGTCAACATGGAAATGCACGGAGATGGCAGAAGTATAGTCCATAATATGCAGAAGCTTGCTTTTTCAGGCAATTTTTCTCTTCATCTCTTTCTTGGAGGACAAAGTATATACAACACCTTAACTGGGATACAGTTTCCCCCACCACCACCCAACTGATTGAGTGGAATTATTTTAATCCTAGGAATGTTTGTTTAAATTTACCCTTCCTGGGCTTAGGACACTTGGTCAATTGTCACCTTGTTGTGCTTCCACAGTCCCACAGTAACGCCTTCATTAACTTAGTCAAAAGGAAACCAGAAGCCTGGAAGCTTCTTTTCAGACTAACAAATTTTATTGCAAGACATAAGTACAAAAAGCGTATACTTTTTCATCAAATTCATTAATCCAAAAAGATGCTACCCAAATCCTCCTAATTTTTGACTTCCAGAGCCAAGAGACTGACTTGGCTCCTCTCCTACAGATCTACTATTAGCCAATTAGGATTTTCTTTTTTAAAAAAATTAGAAACACATGATTTCTTACAAGTTCATTTCGTTCTTCTGACAACAGTGCATTCCGATCTTCGAGTTTTCTGATGATGGCGCTTAATTCGGCTATTTTAAGTTGGAAACGCCGAGCATCCCTTTCGTCCAACTGCTGTTCCTAAAACAAAAAACAACTGCAAATAACTGTTCAGCAAGAAGCCCCCTTTTAGAACTTTCTACCAACTCCCATTGTCTTCCTTGTCAGATTCCATCCATTACTAATTCTAAAAAATCTGTACCTTAACACTAAAAAGATGAGACTAACAGAAATTAAGAAAGAAACTATTATGCAAGAGAAGAGGCAAATGAAAACAAAATATGTAAACAAATACAGATTCACAAGTGTTGCTTTGGAAATGTGAAATAAATGGTTGAGAATTGCTACAATGTTTCATATTTGTGCCACTGTTGAATTGAGAACTTTAAATGAGCCATGTATCATTTTCCTATGATAATATATTTATTAATACTGACATATAACTTATATTAAGTGTGTGCAACAAACCACCATATCCATTTGGCTCCCATGGAACTGTGAATTTAACAGAGCACTGACATGGGTCGCTTTAATATAGATATAAGAATAGTCAGTTTCATTTGTTTTGAGCAAAAAAGCAATTTAGTTATAATAACATTTTCGTTTACCCTGTTTTTCTATTTAGTAGCAATTTTAATTTACTTGGAAAGTTTTATGTATGACCCTTTACTTCAAGCAAACATGAGCATCTAGGGACCAAAGTAACTCAACAGGGCTAGGATTCTTCATTCAACAGGTGCAGGAGAGGCTTGGAACAAAAGGGAGACAATATCTATGTTTATGTTTTTGAAAAAAAAAATTGTATAGGTCAAATTAAGCAGCAATACAAAGGAAACCTTGATGAGATTCAACAAAGAAAAGTTTAACAAATGTCACGAAAAAATCTGCAGTTAGCAAATTAAGACAGAAGCTGGAAGAGGTGGCATAGTTACGTAAAAAGCTAAGATAAAAAGGTGAATTTAGACTGAATGGTGTAAGAAATTGTAAAGTATGGAAGAAAAAGCATATTAGTTGGCATCTCATTTATTCTCTAGAGTCTAGAGCACTGACTAACATCAAAAGCACAATCAATCCATCAGGATTAGTCATGAGACTTAGGATATCATTCTTTTTCACAGAAATTTGTAGGCTTCCTTGAAAACTAGCAGACAGCTGTTAATAGGTTAACTTATATATTTGTGTTGTGAGTCTCACAGTGTCAAACTAGGCACACATTCAAGGTAAGGTACAGTTGCTTAAAAAAAAGCTAAGCAGTTGTTTTTTTTAGCGGCTGGCAAAATAAAAGCAAACCAGAAACTCAGGGTATCATCTAAGTACATCTGAGCTGAAATCATCAGGGTTTCCTCAACCCTACTTGCTTTTTAAAACAAGCAAGCAAGCAAACAAGCAAGCAAGCAAACCAATCAAAACCAACCTTGCTGGTCGGGACATTCACTCATCAAGATTTTGGCACAATTTGTGGTTTTAGGGAAAACTACTAGAAAGTGCTTACAGGACTTCCTGAGTGATCTGAAGTGTCTCCTGCACCATTTGGATGAGGAACTTCCCGCTTGGGACTACTCAGATGCCGGTCAGCCTCTTTGAGCTGGGACAGCTGTTCATCTAAAGCCTCCTTTTGGAGTTGAAGTCTCTGAGTATGCCCAGCTTGAACCCCTAACTCTTTTTCCAGCATGTAGACTGCTCTGTCTTTAAATTTGATCTCCTCCATCTACAAGGAGAATAAAATACAATCACATACAGTACAGTTCTTCAGTTGCCATGGAAACTGGCAGCATCCTAGCTTGGGGAACATGTTAGATTACAGACAGCGGTGAACAAACACTGGATCCAATTCTATAGATTTCAAACCCACTATTATTGGTAAGCAAAATCAGGTCTGAGAATGCTGCAATAAAACTCTTTTGACATAGATATAATTCTTTATCATCATCATCCTCATCATCATCAATATAACACAGTGATAAGTGATTCACTGGAACATCTGTAAAAATGAACATATGCCGGTAATGAAACACAGAATGGTAATGAAACATGTGGTAATACAGAGTTGAAAAAGTCGTCAAGAAAGAGCAGATTGTGGGATTTCTGAATAGAAACTGGGAAAGCTTTGGTTCATAGCACACCAAATTTAACTGTGATCGAAAAGAAAGTGTAGCTAATTGATGTGGCAATTCCAGGAGAAAGTAGAAAGAAGACAAAGAATTGGAGGTCATAAAGTATCAAGATCTGAAAAGCCAAAATTGAAAGATTATGGCATAAACCTGCCATGGTGGTCACTATGGTTATTGTCACACCGGGTGCCATACCCAAAACATTTTGGTTATGCACTTTGTGCATTGACAAAATTTTCATGTGTCAATTAGAAAAGACCACATGGCTTGAATCTGCACATATACTACACCAATATATTATGACATCCTAGGTTCTTGGGAAAAATTGATGCATATGAAGGCCAACGTTAGTTACAGAACTGGAAACTATGATTTCACATTGTTGTGTAAATAATAATAATAATAATAATAATAATAATAATAATAATAATAATAATAATAATAATAATAATAATAATAATAATAATAATAATAATAATAATAATAATAATAATATCATCTGGCTGTGTGACCTATAGTAATACATACATACAATGCCTTCCATTTGGAATTTAAGTAAGGAAAATAATTTATGCTTTAAACATTTCCACTTCTGTGGAGGAATTCCAATTTGCTTTACTGCCTAAGGATGATAGAAAAATCTGAAGCATGAGTTAAAATTCATCCTGAATTCGCAAGAAATTTTAGCCATGCCTCTTATTTTTTTCTGTATAAATAGTATTACCCAATCTGGTATCTTCCTGTTGTATTGGACCAATTCTTAAAATCTTCACCAATATGAGTGTGGCTGGACACTAATGTGGACTGTAGTTCAACCTATCTGTTGTATACCAGATTTAGGAAGGCTGATACCAAATGTTAGAATGATAGTTAGAAGAAGACTTAAACACCGATTACTTTGAGGAAAGCAACAATTTAGAGGTCAAAGGATGAACATGGCCTTTGAGTGGCATGTTGTAATAGGGAATTCTTAAAAAAGGAGGCAGGACTATAGCAAAAACATCATTTTGCTTAAACCTATGTGAAATTAAATTACTAAAATTTAATGCAGATACAGTAATATTTTAGTCATACATTTAATGGTTTATTTCCTATCACATTAAACATAAAAACAGAAAGTTCTGAATGAATTCTGTCTAAGCTTTGGAGGCACATCTTCAGTTTATGTTCCTTGATCTAATTCAATCCCATACTTGATGCAAAGCTTCAACAGCTACAACATATCCAACAGATTCCAGTCCCTTTTGGAAGTTCTTCAAGGTTCTCATAAATTCTAATATAAAACTATTTTCACTTGTCAGTATCTTAAATTCAGCAGATTCGAACCTTATTCTCTGAATAGCAAAATAGAACTTTTTTCAAAGAGGGACTGTGGTGTACATAGTTTGGTATATATAGTAGATACTGGAAAGGTATTTGTTTATGGAAATTGAACTTAGGCAGCCAACTGTGGGCTTCAATATAGTGAGACAACATACATGATATTTTTTCCTAGGACTAATTAGTTAACAACAGCCTTCAAACCTAGTTTTTCTAGGGATGGACAAAAGGGAATACAAACTAAAGAGGCAGTAGAAAAAGCTAAATTTAAAACAAATTAAGTTGGTTTGAACAGTGTAATGACAGTTTGATACTTTTATGAATGCTGGTGAAGCCCATGCAAACTGTGTCTGTTGATGGAAAAGTACAAATTAATGGGTCAAGATGTAAGGCCAATTCATCCTTTGTAGAATCTGAAAGTTGGGAAGCTATTCAACATGGAAATTTCTACTTAGACAAATTTCAGTTTTCTGCTAGTTCCTTTTCCCTTCATGTGTAACATGCTATACAGGTGAAATGCAAACAAAACATTTGGGCATGATATTTTTTAAATAGGGGTCTTTGGCAGATTTTATTTTGGGGGTGGGGGTAGTAGTAATAGTGGTGGAAATTGCATGCATGCACTATGAAACGCGTCTAGGCTATGCTGTCTTTGTTTTCCCTTTGTGGTTTTGTTTGAACATACCTGTCGGCCTTCCCAGGTAGAACAAACAGGAAACACAATAAAATGAGCTAATTCTACTTTATTGTAATGTTACATTAACAGAATCTTGCAAGTCTGAATGTAGAAATATCCCATTATCTCCTTTACAGCCTGAGAACATGGGGATGGAGTCCCTTCTGAGTCTCTTTCTCCATCCATTATGTAGCTGTGGATTATGGTCTCTTGTATCAGACTGTTCCCTAACCAATATGTCTTCCCCACCTCCCTGGCTCATTCCCACATACCATTATATCACCCTAGAGAAAACATTAGCCACAAAACATCATTTAGTCACTACATTCCAAGGAGATACAAGAATAGAGGAGGATAATTTATTTGCACATCTGTAATGAAACTAAACTCTAATCGCACTACTCCCCCAAGCATACATTTCTTAGACCATATTATAATACTATATATATAAATATACATTTAGGTTGTCATACTACAAATTCTGCCTTTTGTCATTTTCCTTTACGTGTATTAGAAAGCTCTATCATAGCTATACTTATAAAGGAGGGATTTTTTCTTTAAAAAAAGAAGACTGCTAAATTTCCATTCATTTCAAAATGCCTTCCCTTTTAATAGAAATGCATACCAAAAATTAAAAAGGACAAAAAGGATCAGTCAATAACATTGCTTCTTATCAATATTTTCATTTCTGCAAAGAAAAAAGGATTGTGTATTTTTGTGCATTAAAAAGACCACACATAGCAAATCAACACAAAGCACATTTTCTATGGTTACTATAGGATGACTGTTAAGAGGATTATTTAAAACAATGACAGTGCAAATTTAAAAAGTTAGATTATATAGAGAGCATGTTAGAAAAATGACATAAAGATATGCATACAAATACAAAAACACATTCAAGCAAACACTTTCTGGCAACATATTTTGCTCCCTACAAGCAGCAAGACAAAGAAGACGTATGATGAAAAACAACTCACTGGGAGGGCTGCATCAGCGTTCAGGTGTGTCTCCCACCCAAAACTATCCCACGCCTTTCATTCATCGCTCTAGAAAGCAATGCTCTCCATGTCTCACCTTGCTTGGAATTTTTACCACCTACTTTCAGTAACCGGCCTACTTGTGAAATAGACTCAATGAATATACATGAGAGTAATAACCAATCATCTTTAAGGAAATGCCTTGCTTAACAGCATGGCTACTTCCAGTTTGCATTTAGCAGGTTGCCTCTACCAAGACTGTGTTTTAATTAATAAACAGCTTGCGAGCCCTACTGCTGTCAATTAGGGAAACATTGTGCTATGAAATATGGGGGTATTTTTCTGCTCTCTCTTTCTCTCTCTCCAGTCTCTGCAATCTTTACTACTATTTTTTTTTTTTAAATTCAGCTGGCTTTCAGAGTTATGGCTATTATTTATCAGGCTGCATTAAAACCAACATGTAATTTGTAATGCTGTGTCAATTGCTTATAGCATGGTGGTCTTCATTAGCATTGTTAATAGCATATACCAGCAGAAGCTGCAGAAAAGAAAAGGCTATATTTTTAATGTGAAACATCTCTGTACAAAACAAAAGATCACCCAGACTTTTCCTGGGCACAGCTATTGGTTGCCAGTAACAAAAATCCATCCCTGGTCGTTGACTAATATATAGCTTCCTTCTTTTCTGCAGGAAAAATTTTAATGGAGTAGTTCAGGAATGTAGCATCAGAAGTCTGTCTTTCAAAGACCTTGTCATATATTTTAGTTGGTTATTAATAAAGGAGTGACTAAGATTCTGAGACAGTAGAAAATAAATAACTATGTTAGTCAATATGTCAGTGTGTCCCTGGTTTGAAATGATAGAAGCTATAGTCCATCCTATCTGGAAGTGATCAGTTTGGGAAAACCGGCAATATGTCATTTAGAAGGCAGCTGATCACATGAGACGAGGCCAAAATAATAATTGATTCATCTAGCTGTCTATTTATTGAAAGAGCCCTCAAATAATTCTTATTTTGTAGCAATGGCTTGAAATCTTTTGCAAATGCTGAAGATGGAACTGGGGTCCTTTGACACATTAAAACTGTGCCCTACAGTTTTTTCCATTTTCTAAGCATACCTATGGAAAAATCATGTAAACATTTTCTATTATTATGGTCTCTCTGTGGGTTTTTGCCTTTAGATTATTTTTCCATGTTATATATTATAAGTAATAAATCTCAGTCTACCAGTATAGATCCATCTTGGTAAATTGGGCGATACTGTAATTTAAAGACAGAGCTGCACATCTGGAAAAGTGCCTTAGTTTCTGGGTTCATTGTGACCCAGGTTACCATGCAAGCTTGTATGTCTGTGTGAAAGAGGATGAGTGATAATATTCCAGATTGCGGCAGCACTGAGGGATTGTACCCAGTGCTCCCTAAACCCTGACCTTAGCATTGTATGGACACTGAGCCATGGTGGTGCAGTGGTTAGAATGCAGTAGTACAGGCTAATTCACTGCTCACTCCAGGAGTTTGATTCTGAGCAGCTCAAGATTGACTCAGCCTTCCATCCTTCCAAGGATGGTAAAATGAGGACCCAGATTGTTGGGGGCAATATGCTGACTCTATAAACCACTTAGAGAGGGCTGTAAAGCACTATGAAGCGGTATATAAGTCAAGTGCTATTGCTCTTATAACAACCATTCATAGGTATGAGAATCTGATGTAACAGCCCCATTCCTCATTAAGATGTTTGAAATAAGTTACTGTCTTGTGTTAAATGTTTTGGGCTACCTGACATATCAAATTTTTCTCCTGATGTTGAAGCACCAAATGATATTATACAGTCTTCCTATGCTCCCAATAAAGTATAATCATATGGGACTCAAATTGCACAGTTCAATCAAACCTGTCATTTCACAAATTCCCTCTGGTGATTTTCTTGCATGGCAGATTCCTTAGCGGACATAGGTGAATTTTGCTCTTTAAATTTTTGACCTAGTGCCCTAGAATAATGGCAGATCAATCTAATGCTGCTTCTGATCAGGAAAAAGAAAATTAAGGAGACAATAGGGTGGCTTCAGCAGTGGCCTGTGAAATAATAAATAAAAAGTATTGTGTGAAAAATCAGAAATACAAGCCATTTACCTAATGCTTCACTTAATATTTGCAGTAAATAACTGAAAATAAATGGATCTCTTGTGAAGGACAAGTATTTTGTTTTGTGATTTTTATTTTTTTTATTTTTTGCTTTAACCAATTCCTAGTTTGTGTATAGGTGTTGTGTGGATGAAAGAAGCAATAGAAATAGGATGATGCATGTGATATGACTGTATGTGGTATTAAATGAAGAGGAAATATCTTCACAGTCATAATTTCTTTTGTATGTTTCCCCCAAATGTATTATGCATAGTATGAACTTTTATCCAGAATATGCAAACTAGAATGAGCTCAAGAGCTTTGATAAATTAGCACATATTTGACAACTGCATTAAAGTGTGATCAGAATGTATGCATTCATTGCAAATGCACATATTAGGTACTAAACAGAACGTAAATAAATTGTTTTAAATTCTGCTAAATCCAGCAGAAAAAAATCTTTTGATCAATTATAGTTAGATAGAAAATTCCCGGTGATCCCCTACCTCTTTAATGTATTGTTCAATCATATGTTTATGATTTAATGAATTAAATCTATAATAATTCAGTAGCAAGCTGATTAATATGTGGCCTCTGGATGACATGAGAAAGAGAAAACATTTATAAATAATCACTGCATCATATGATTTGCTTATCTGATTTTTTTCTGTGGCATTATCTAAAATGCCAAAATATATCAGCATACAATCAAACTTTTTTCTCTGTACAATTTTCATAGCAATTCAGGATTTATGACTGAATGGGGTCATTAATATAAACATTGAAATGTCACCCACTTGCCTGATTAGTAAACCTATATTTTATCTAACATTTTAGATAAAATAGCTGCATTTTTCCAGGAGAATATTAGCTGTAACACTTTTTGTTGGCCCTTACCATTTTCCTAAATTTGCCTGATGGGAATATCTATAGCCACAAAAAACTGATGGGACCGAATAATTTTCCTTATCAGTTCTCATTCAATTTGATTAAAGAGAATTGTCTTTTAAATTCTTTTTTCAGAAGAAAGTATTGGTGAAATTCCTCTGAGTGCAGAGGTTTTGTGCTTGCCTAGTTACAAGATGGCCAAGGATAAAAGAAGGGAACAGCTTTTCTGCTTTCCTGGGCTTCAGTTAAGGGATTCTTCCCATTGTGCTATTTTCAGATCGGAAGGATGGACTCTCAGAGAAGTTTCTGGATTAGGGAAGTCTCTATAAAGAAAAGAGCAAAGTTATCAGGAGAACCTCCACCATTTCTGACAGAATGAGAGACAGGGGTGTGCAAAATATTTCACGCATAAAACATTCATATGAAACTTGTACTTCTAGGCAGAGATGTCTTGGAGGGAAAAAAAAACCCAAGGACCTTTTTTGTAGCTTTAATTGCCCAATATTATAGAATCATAGAATTGAAAAGACCTTAGAAGTCATCAAGTCCAACCCCCTTCAAATTGCAGGAGTCACTGCACCATTCCTGCTACATATCCAACCAACTCACTCCCCCTCTTCCCATACCTCCCCACCCCTTAGCTGCCTCAACTTCAAACATAGCATAACCAATCACTTTTCCAATCTGAGCCCTTCAATCTTTCCTATTGGAAGTTTGGGAAAGGCACTGGGAAGATTGATGGGCAGACAGGAGGAGGAGGAGGAGGAGGAGGAGGAGGCGGCATTCAGTTTGGCTTTACATATCTTTCAAACTCCTCTGAAACTCAGGATATCCAAAATATTCTAGGCTCTGTTCCGCTGAATTGCAGTCCTCCCAGAAGGGTTTAGCAAACTGACAGTGTCAGCCCTTTGAAGTAGTCCAGACAAGAAACATTACTGAAACATTACAGTAACAGAATATTGCAAGTTTGAAAGTATTTCTCCCCTCCCTTATTTTCCAGAAAAATAGGAAGGATGTTTTTAAAACTTCCTACTACCTTTCTGCTTCTCTGGGCTGAGATACCTTTTGAATGACTCCTCTTAGGCTGCAGCTCTTTCTCCTGTCTCCCAAGGTCATTCCCACATACCACAAAATGCTTGTTTCATGTTCAAAACAAAGCACATTTCTGTTTCTGCTACTCTAAAAGAAGACTTTAAAAGAAATTCTCAAGCAGGTTGAGAACAAAAACAAAACTAATCAAAAAAAGGAAAAAAAGGTTTGGAGAAGAGAGATTTCAACACACCATTAAACTATATAAAGTTTCTGAACTTTATAAAGTTTCTGAATTAAAATTCTTATCAGGAGACCATCACAGAACTGGTAGCTTTGAGATTAAAGAATGATGTTTTTCCTGATAGAGATATTTTGTATATGGAACTTTGGGCCTTAAACAGTTATAAGCTACGAAAAATATATGTTTTATTCCTGTCAGCTGCCTATCTTCGTTTTCTTTGAAGCTCGCTAGCAACTGCCATAATCAGGGGGAGGGTCACTTGGGAGGGAAAGAGTGCGAAAGAATCTTGTGGGAAATTGGGGCGTATGGACACTGACAGGAACCAGAGGTGCTAAACCGAGTCATCTTTCTGCCTTCAAGGACACCGGCCCTGGGAAAGGAATTTTCTATGGTGCCAGAGGCACCATATTCCCAAAACATTGGAACAAGACCTGATTGGACTGCTCTTCCAGGGGGAGGGTTTTGGACATTGGGGATTGCTTTCAATATATGATTTTTGTGCTGTTTTTCTTCAGAGCTTGCCTCGTTCACGCTGCACTCAACCTCTCTAGTAAAAGTACCTTTTCTCTAACGCCTATGGAGTCAAGGGACATTCTTTCCTAGGGAACGGATTGGGGCCAATCTGACAATTTCACTACCAGGCAACAGACTGTTACATGGGATAGATTCAATAATACTGTATAATAAGAGCTAAATTCTCACTTTAGAATTTCCAAACTTCTCTAATCTCATACTTATCCTGAAACATATAACTAGTTGTGTAATTGTACAGTGTTTGCACATGGAGACATTTTTAATTTACAATTACTTTATGAAATCAATGCCAGATCTGCAGTTAACAAAAAAGAGTTTGATTGGGAAAAGATGAAATATTTGGGGAAAAAACAGATGATATAGGGACACACTGTCCCATACCCAAACTAGGAGATTATCATATTTGTCAAAGAGCAAATTGAAGTGAACTCTGCTCTATATCAGGTGACAACACCTTATCAGCTCTGGTTAATTTTGAAAAGCCAAGCGAGGCTTTCTGACATAATACATTGATGGGAGATTCCAAGTACTTCCCAGAGATATATCCTAAAATTGGGGGGGGGCATATTTTTAAAGAAGACAATGGCAAACCACTTCTGTGCCACTTCCAAGAAAACAATATATGACCTTGTAGTCATCAGGAGCTGACTCTCACATGAAGGAGACATTCATTTTTGCCTAACTTAACAAAATGAAGCATTACAAGTACAAATTATGGATTATTTTCATTTGTAAACTGCTTAGAGTCGTGCAAATGTGATGGGCAGTATAGAAATTGGATAAATTATACAGATGATCCAGACACTGTTTCTGCTTCTTTGGTGCTGATGAGAACAGCATTATCATTTGTTGAGGAGGTGATCCTACTGACTTTACAACCCAGCCACTACAATTCATTAAAACTACATCATATTGATCAGTACATTTTTCTGCTATCTTGAAAGATACAACTACAGTTTTAAATAGCCTTCTTCCAGCGTTCTAAAACAGGCAATATCAATGAAACAGAATTAGCATATTAGTAACAGGCAAAGTTCTGAAGTAGAAAACTTTCATTGTCACAGTTTCTTTCTTCACAATGTAGATCCCAGGATAAGATGTTACCAAGATGTATTGTGGAAATTTCTTGGACATCCTCCCTACTTCATCCTGATAATAATGATTATGAAGAGAAGGGGTGAAAAAACAGTAATGGGATAGAGCATAGCTTTTTCTTTGTTTTCTTCCTTGTACATTGCTTTTTCTACATTTCAGGCTGCCTAGATTCATGCTAAAGAATACACTAATTCAGAAAATAACTATGAAAGACAGAGACAGTATAAAATAATAATTTATTTCCAGATCTACTCTCAGCAATGCTCCTTTTAGAAGCCTCTGACAATAAAGCAAATATGCCCAAGCCAGAGTTGAAACACTTTCCCCACCATATATATTCAGATATTTCACTCCACTTCTATTACTCCATGATAAGAACAGTAAAGCAACCAATAATTTACCCAGGTAAATTTAAAATCTGCATACCCAAGAGACTGAAAAGGAAATGTCCTCATTTACATAATCAATACATAATACAAGAACTGCAAAAAAAAATATCCTTACGATAATATCACAGGCCTGTTTTTCAAGTTTGGAAAGTTAGAAAGAAAGTCCAACTTCTGCAGAATACTAACCCATTTTTGTGTGAAGCTCATAATCCAGACGGAATAAATTATATTTGGAACAGATGACATGGCAACAAAACAATTGACAACCAGAATCAAACCTTTCAGCCAGCTACAGCTTGTGACAAAAGGTCACAGAGCATCTATTGCAGAGATAACCACATTTAACGAGCTTTTCATTAGTATTGGATAAAGATCTGAAGAATCTATCTAGATTAACTGTCCAAAAGGAGGATCCTTGGCCATCTGTATTAAATTATTTTTAGGAAAAACAACATGGAAAGAACATTTACTTCCCCCCTTATTAAAATCATCAAAATGATGGAAAACTGCCTACCAGCCTGCGAATTTCCCGATCACAGTCTCTCTTAATTCGGGCGATTTCTTCTTGATGTAGGTGATAAATGCTCCGTATCTCTGCCGCTTTTATTTTGTCAGCTTGAATGACTACAGATAAAGCTTCCTCCACTTGTTTCTTAGCCCCCTTCAGTTCTGAAATTTCCTGCTGCATTTTATTTTTCTCCGCTTCAAATCCTTTCTTGGCCTCTTCTTTTGCTTCAGAGTAGAGCACTGTCTTGACCTTGTCAGGGGTCCCGTCTCGTACAGCGTTAAGCAAAGTTTGGAGTCTTTGAATTTCATTATCTTTAATTTTGATAACTCTAAGGAGCTCAGCCTCGTGCTGTCTTAAAAGTCCTTCGCGAACACCCTGGAGCTCTTTCATTTTTTCTTCATGAAGTTTAGCTTTGAGTTCCGTTACAATGACTGTGTTTTTATGCTGTTCGTGTTCTTTAATCTGCCGAGCTTCTTGATTTTTCTCCCTCTCCAATTTGCTGGCCTAAAAGAAAAGAACCTTCAGCATGTTATAACAGCATCTTACCACAGAATTATACGTATTATTCCATGTATTATAGAAAATTCTTATGAATAAATTGGCTGAGTGATAATCCCTCGGTTCAAAAAAGATCAAAAGAAACTTGTGTTGGTGGGCCACCCTAAGTCCTTTTTCAGAGTTTTGACATCAAAGCCTCCTATTTTTTTTCTATAGGGAACTCCTCCAATGGCAAGCAGTCAGAGAAAAAAAAATTGTGTGTGAGTTCTGTATATGATAAAATTCCAAATCAATGTAGCAGTGTATAACAGGACTGGTGTATCTTGTGGACTCTTGCCCTTCCTGGAAGATCCCATAACCAGCTGATTCCGCCAATATCAGAAATTCATGCACTTTCCTATTTTCCAATATCAGAGGTGAAAATATGACTTGCTTGGACCATGCTTTTAAATAACATACAAATGATCTTTTAGTAGTGTCCTGTTAGAAATGAAACTGTTGGAAGCAGGAGTTTAATATTACAATACTGCTGAGTTATTCAAAATATAATTTGCACAAGAATTTGGAGTAACATTAAATCTCCTAATTAGAAGTTAGAAAGAGATGCATAATTGCAGAACACTGGTCTATAACTGCTTGTCTGCAGCTGGTATTAACAACATGCAAGATACTCCTAACCCTAACAGATGGCTTATTTTTCACTAGTGACAACTTGGTTTGCTATGCAAGCTGATTATGTTGCCAGCTATAGCAATGTCCAATAAAATCAATACTGTAGACTGAAATAGCTTTTATTTAATCCACATCACTGTTACAGCTGGACAGGATGATGCTTTAAATTTTAAGATGAACTTGCACAGGAATAGTGGGAAATAGTGGGATAATATATGTGAATTGCAAACATCTAGATGCTTTTAATTCTACAGGGTTCTTCCCTCAAGAAGTAGTATCTAATTCTTAAATATGAATTGGGTTGTTTAGGTGGTAGCTCAAGTATGTTCTTCACTAAAATATTTAGGATTTTTTTCAGGTATAGTTAAAAATGGTAAGTAATAGTGGCTTTTCTTGATCACACATTCTCTAGATGGATTGGATTACAATTTCAAAAAATTCTGGGAAATGTCCTCCCAGAAAGATTGATTGTGAAAGATTGATTTAGATAACGGGTGTCAAACTCGCGACATCACGTGACGTGTCACGACATAGTGTGATTTTTTTCCCATTGCAGGCAATGAGGTGGGTACGGTTTTTGCGTGATACTCCTGATTTAGATTATCTGGGATCCAAAACATTATTTTAAGCATGTTAGGGTTCTTGGCCATGTCTTCCCCTATAGGAAGGTTTGTGCCTCAGTTTTTGAGCAGCAGATAGCATTATTATTACAAACCTCATCCAAAGAAAGGTTACTATAGGACAGATGACAATTTGCTGTGTTAAAAACTTTTCCTGATATAATCCAGATTTTCTGGAACCTTGCCATCAGCTTTATTATCACAAGCACAATTACCCCAACAGATTGAAGGATTTAAAAATTTAAAAAAGGATTTCTCATAAAGTAAATCAGGTTTATTTATTTAATTTATTTGCTGCCCATCTTACCACGAGGTGACTCTGTGTGCTACATCTATATGTAACTCACAGCTGAAGTGTGGAGTTCTTGGTGCTCTCTATTTGTTTGCAGATATTTCATTACCTGACTAGGTAGCACTCTCACTGTGCATAAGTGTGGGCTTTGATGCCTGTTCATATAGAGTAGCTTGCCCGGCCAGTGTTGGTGGGAATGTGGTTTTCTCCTTGGAAATCCAGTGGATATTGTTTTCTGCTTGGTTGTTTACCTAGTGTTAATCCCTGCTTATTTGGATGTTGATTGCTGGACAGGATGTATTCTGGTCTTTTCATTTCCTTCATACCTTTTTTAATTCTCTTTGGAATGGTATGTAAATGTGGTTTATCTCTATATGTCTATTGATGGCTGATTTGTCTGATTGCCAAGCTTCCGGGAATTCTCTAGCATTTTTGGATTTAGTTTAGTCTAGGATGGTCTAAATCAGGCTTAGCTTTTCTTCTGTGTAACAAGGGGCCATTCCTACAGTTCAAACCCTACCAAGCAGTCTAAGTATAATGGTCAAGTTCAGAAGAGTCAGTTGTGCTTGTCAAGTTCAACCCAAGGACCAGGAATTTGTATTGCATGCATGACCCCAAGTTTCAAAGTAGACTGTTGAAGAAGTTATTCCAGCAGAGAATCCATTATTTCCCATTCAGAGTTAATTGAAGCTCAACTGCCCTGATTTACTGGTATTAGACCCCCACAGAACTACAACTCAGATTCCTTGGATTCCATGTACCATACTTTCATGGTTTATGGAAACTGGAAATCAACTCCTGGTCATTGGTATTCCTGACAGGATCTTCTGTCAACCGTCCTACACACATATACATTTAAAAATCAGAATTTGTTTTACTTCATATTCATCCTATCTAGCAGTTGAGGAGCTGAATGGACAAGGTGATCAAAGAGTAGTAGGGAATTATGAATAAAGTGTATGAAATGAGGCAGAAAACTAAATTCTGAAGAACAGTGGATGACTTAGGCAATGATATTGAAATGAAACAGGCATCTTCTTTCCATGTCCAACATTTTAACTTTCTTCCAGTTAAAGAGCAAGAAGTTATAACTGAACTAATGTGGACACATAGGTGTGGAATCCAGCAAAAAGTAAGTTTGGTACCATAGTTTTATATAAGGGAAGTCTGCTGTGAAGGATGTTAAAAAAAATAAGGACATCCTGCCAAGAATGGGTGTTCTAGCATGGCCCTGGTATGCTTTATTTACCCTTCTAAATGAGGCAATGTGTAGTGGACAAGTGAAACCCTACTCCAGTGAATTGCAATAACTTACACCAAAACTGTTTAGTGAACTGTGAACCTCTACAAAAAATATTTCTTTTGGCAAGTCATGCAAACAGAAAATATGGTAAAATTCTTGAATATTCTTTAATCGCTGCTTCATGTTATTATGTTATTTTCTCATTCTGTTTTGGAATAAAGCTTGGAGTGGTCATGCAGTGTGACGATTACTTCCAAATCTGGAAGAAGCTGTGACCCAACCCAGCTGAAGTGGGGACAGAGAGATACGGAAATTTCACAAAAACACTCAGTTTGTACAGAAAACAAATATTTGACAAAATACATCTTCAGATTTGGTTGACTAGTCTAAAAGCAAATGCATACTTCATGCTTCACCTTGCCCCATAACCATAGCTTGATTTTTTTTCCTATAGAAATTGCCAAATTAGCAAATCAGATGTCTTCTGTGAATGGATTTATGTCTTTGCCCCCCTTTCCAAGACCATCCTGGCAGTTCTACTCCTTGATGTACAGTACATGCTGACAATGCAGCTACTTTTGCCTCCAAAGGGGACCAATTAGAGAATGCTCTGAATAATTGATCAAAATGCACATTCTATAAAGAATGGCTCCAAATCAATCTTCAGACTTCATTTCTCCAGAGTAATATTGAAGAATAAGACTTTGTTTAAAGTTTCTGCAATTGGATTCTTATGCTATATCCTATTACAAAACAATGTCTATTTGGTGGGCCTTATTCAGGATGCTAATAAGAGTGATTACTGGGAGAATGTAGAAGGTTTGATGAACTGGTATAATAAAAACAGCCTGGTTTTAAATGTAAGAAGAACAAAAGAGATCATTGCCAATTTCAAAAAAGGCAAGCACAGACATACACCTCTGTGCAGTGGTGGGATTAAAATATGTGAATAACCGGTTCTCTGTGTGGATGCCCCTTCTGGAAGTCCATTCTGGGCCTGGGCAATGAAAAATTAGCTACCGGTTCTGCCAAAGTGGTGCAGACTGGCTGAATCCCACCACTGCCTCTGTGTATTAACAATTCATCTGTGGAGTGGTTAGTAGTATCAAGTGTCTGGGTGTGCAGCTGATGAGCAGATTAGCTTGGTCACTCAACAGTGAGACACTGGTGAAGTGGGCACAGCAGTGTCTCATTTTCTGCGTCATATGGGAAGAGAACATCTTCCTTCTCCTATTCTTGCCACTTTATATAGAGGGACAACTGAAAGCATCCTGTCATATTGTATTACTATTTGTTTTGGAAGTATTACTGCTTCGGACAGGAAGCCTATGCAGAGAGTGGTGAGGACAGCAGAAAAGATTATTGGAAGTTCACTTTCTTCTATCCAGGACATAGCATCTAAGCGCTGCTTGACTAGAGTGTGCAGTATTGTCAGGATGTTACACATCCTCTCCATGATTGGTTTTTTTTGTTGCCTTCTCTCTGTGTGTATGTATACATATAGCATATGTATATGTATAGAATATATATGTGTGTGTGTGTGTGTGTGTGTGTATTCTTTTGAGAGTGGGCATCAGAATTTCATTTTTTTAATGTGTGCCAGTGTGTTCACAGAAAAAAGTGACAATAAAGATTATCTATCTATCTATCATCTATCTATCTATCTATCTATCTATCTATCTATCTATCTATCTATCTATCTATCTATCTATCTATCTATCTATCTATCTATCTATCTATCCATATCTTATCTTATTTTTCACATGCAGAGTTTACTTATGAGAGCAAGAAGTAAGTAGCTGGACAACTTTCATTTTGCTGGGAATGGGAAAGATGCACACCTTACTCTTTTCTTGCTGAAGTTCAATTTGAATATCTGTGAGTTTTGCCCTGAGCTCTTCATTAGCAGCTTGCAAGGCGGCTAAAGCATCTGGTTTTTCTCCTTTAGCTCGAAAGCTGGCACCCTTCTTTGACATCGTGAGACGGTCTGGCGAGAGGGGTATAAGCCCAGGTAGAAAGAACTTTCCGTTCTCATCTAGTCCTTGATTCTCTTCCACGACATGGTTTGACTTCCCTGCATGAAGAGAAATAACCATTGTGGTGAATCCAAGAAAGATTGTCACTAGCATACATTGAGCTTAAAGGGTAGAAAAGTGTTGAGGGGAAGGGCAACACTCAAGAGAGGGATCAAACATCCTACATTCACTATTTATTAAAAATGCCAGGTGGCCTCTCAAGAAAGTTTTGCAAATTTTAAAAGGTTATGGCTAAAAGCTATAATTGGAAAAATCTGCAGGAGTTTGGGGTGGGGGATTTCATTGGGTTTTTAAAGAGAGCCATCCGAAGCCCTGTGACATTTTGCTTGTCTCATTGCTAGTCATTTATTTATTTTTAGTAAACTCTATTTCTGTATGATTTATATTAGGGCTGTTCAGGGCATCAGATCCAAGGGGGGAATATAGGGGTTCAGAGCATGCAGGAGTGTTTATGAAGCACCCACCAAAAACTCTTTACAACAATTTTATTTTCCTGGAAGAGTTCAACTGCCTTCCATAGCTGCCCTGCGATCCTAAGAAACAATGTGTTGGATTTCAGGAATTGTTGGTCGGTGCTATATGCACATTATCCCTTCAGATCCAATCTGCCCATCTTAATTTATAATGAATTAGGCTCCAATAAACAAACCAATATAACTTTGAAAACTGTTATCATATGGTTTTTTAATATCTACTAAGCCATTTTATTCTGAGTCTCATAGTGATCTGAGCTCAGGATGCAACAGAAATATTCTCATATACACAGAAATTGGGAAGAGGAAGAGGAGGGGGAGGGGGGAAGAGAAAGAGGAAGGGGAAAGGGAAGGAGAGGGAGAGGGAGAGGGAGAGGGAGAGAGAGAGAGAGAGGGAGAGGGAGAGGGAGAAGGAGAAGGAGAAGGAGGAGGAGGAGGAGGAGAAGGAGAAGGAGAAAGAAGGAGAAGGAGAAGGAGAAGGAGAAGGAGAAGGAGAAGGAGAAGGAGAAGGAGAAGGAGAAGGAGAAATCAAAGCAGATCTTAAACTTTCATATTCTCCTCCCTTTTTATTCTCTGGCACTGCTGAAAAAACTGTTTGGAATTTTTCACTTCTATTTCAGATTGTCCACAGCTTGTCTTGATGTCTGAACTTGGACACAATGTACTGGACAAAATAGTTATTCTTGTTGTTGTTTAAAAAGCCAAATCTAAGATTGGTTGAAATTTTTGAAGCAGAAATTTAGACCATCGCCCACTGTTTAGACAAAGCAAGGATCTTTAATTCCTTATTCCAGTCTTTAAAATATGTACATCAAATTGATTTATAAACAACAGTATTCATAAAGATTAAGCGTAGGGTTTTTTTTAGTCCCACAAGGTTTGATAATAATGTCTGATTTAGGCATTTCTGAAGCTGAATATCCCATTGCCCCAAAGTGAGATCTCAATAAATGTTGTAATTATAAACATTGCCAGTAGGTGGCAAAAGACAAATAATATTTATCTTTTAACGTAGGAAATGATTAAAAACTGCTATCATTCAACAGTTGACCAAATATAAAAATCTCAGCATCCATCCAGATCTTCTATAAACAGAGTTTTAAAGATAAGTTTCAAGGTTTGGATGATCCTTTAACGTCAATGCATGAAAAAGCAAGCACGAAGAAAGAATAAAAATACAAACAGAAATAGTATACCAGAATATTAATATCAATTTAACTGTTATATAATGATATTTGCTTCCTCCTTGTTAGATTATCTTCCATGATCTTCAGTGAAGTTGCCTTCATATTGCAGTGGATGGATTTGGGCTGGGTCTGGATGTGTATTCTTTTCCTTCCTTCTTGGTTGTTATGCTTGTTTAGGGGATATTTTTGAGCTGAAAATATTTTAACTGTATATTGACATTTTCTAGTAAGAAAATTGGCTTTTCTGAACAATCATGAAATAATATGCCTTACTAAAGGGCAGAAAAGAAACCTACAGGAAAATTAACACAGAACTTTTGAATTAAGGTTTTAAAAAGAAAAAGAAAATACTGCCATTAACATAACAAAACCGGAAGATTAGGGTGATTCATAAAAACATTAAGAATTTGATTAAAATCCACATGTATTTTCTTTCTACTATTTTTTCCTGTTTAAACCAATTAACACCAAGTTAATCTGTAATGCTGCAATATCCTAAACTAGGATTAAGATAGGGGTTTTTTTGACAGACATTTTTATGTTTACTGCCATTTGTCCTAAGGAATCTTGATAAGTTAAAATTAAATGTTAATAATTTAAGGCTGAATATGATGGAGGAGGAAGCACAGGGACAGGGAGGAATGGTATCATGGACAGGATTTTAAAGAATGTAGTTTTTCTCTGGATATATTTGCTTCCCCTTTCCCACAACCACTAGGAGTCACTAACATATTCCCAAAACCTGACATGCTGTTATCAACCCCCACCATGTTGCACATCTCTGATGAATTGGTTATAGCAATATGACTTCTTCATAATAGCTTAAGGAGAAGCATCCATGATGGACAGCTGAAAGTAGGTGAGAGAATCTTAGAGATCTGACAAGAAGTATCAAAGCTATTTTGAAATAGTGACAGGCCTAGTTCCAGCAGGTTATCCAGAAGTGAGAGGTCCAGGAGAATTAAAATGGCTATATTTCCCCTGCCTAGTTTCCAGCACAGATCATCCATCAAGTTGATAAAACAGTTTCAAAGCCATTTTCAGGTTGAAAGTCCAGAGGAAATCAGAAAATCAGTATCATTCTATGTGCCTGGAGCTATCAGGCTACTGCCTGCTCAATCACCCTTCCCAAAAATGAAACATCTGAGATAGGCATAAAATTCTAGAGGTCACTCAGGTCAAGGGAAGTCTTCTTTGATAAAGATCCTATTATCACCTCCTTTAGGATTTCCCTTGGGAAAAACATCCTTTCTAAAAAGAGGCATTATTTATCCTCCTTAGCCATGGGGTCAAAAAAGGTGTTTGCTTTAATCAGCGTCAAGAGGTAAGGGTCAAGTACACAGGTTGTGATATTCATTTCCTCAGATACCCAACCCACGTCATCAAGATCTATTAGTTGAAAGAAATCCCCCCCAAAAAAGCATGTTAATCGATTGGTGAGGTTACGCTCCTTTGACATACCAAAGCTCTAAAGCCCACCCTGAGACTGGTCTGATTAACTGTGTGCAAATTGTTCCCATTACAGATAGTCCTTGACTTACGACCACAATTGAGCCCAAAATTTCTGTTGCTAAGTGAGACATCAGTTAATTAAATTTTGCCCCATTTTACGACCTTTCTTGCCACATTTGCTAAGTGAATCGTGGCCGTTGCTAAGTTAGGAAAATGGTTGTTAAGTGAATCTGGCTTCCCCATTGACTTTGCTTGTCAGAAGGTCACAAAAGGTGATTGCATGACCCCAGGATACCGCAACTGTCATAAATAGGAACCGGTTGCCAAGCATCTGAACTTTGTTCACGTGACCATGGGGATGTTGCAATGATCTTAAGTGTAAAAAACTATCATAAGTCACTTTTTTCAGTGCCGTTGCAATTTTGAACAGTCACTAAATGAACTGCTTTAAAGTCAAGGACTATCTGTATATCATAATCTAGAATTAGCTTCCTGGTTCTAAAACTTGGGGAAGGAAATAGCTCATAGTATGGAAAAATAATGCTGGCCTCTTCCATGCAGATGTGATAGAGGCAGGGAAGTCAGTAATGCCTCTTAGGCACGGGTGTCAAACTCGATCCTGTCACGTGACGTATCGTGATGTTTTTTGCCTTTGCGAAGCCGGGGTAGGCGTGGCCTGCGTGTGACGCATCCAACCCGCGAGCCGCTAGTTTGACACCCCTGCTCTTAGGTCTACTAATGCTGAATAGAATTACAAATGAGTCCTTTTTCTGTATGCAATCTGATCAGGATTTCCCAATGTCAGAATTTCTCAGTCCCCGAAAAACCCATTTTTGGAGGCTAGCAAGAAAAGAAAAGAAAAGAAAAGAAAAGAAAAGAAAAGAAAAGAAAAGAAAAGAAAAGAAAAGAAAAGAAAAGAAAAGAAAAGAAAAGAAAAGAAAAGAAAAGAAAAGAAAAGAAAAGAAAAGAAAAGTAAAAAACAAGAGTAGAAGAAAAATAATAATCCCATGATGGATTTCTCCTCTGAGATGTAGGATCTTTTCTCCAATCAAAGTGCAGTGAATACGATTACGTGGCCTCCAGAGATACCATTTCAAAGATTGTAACATTGTAATGTTGATTAACAAGAAGATGAAAAAAAAAGGTGGAAGAGATACTATTTTCACATTCTTATTATTGGGGTATTATGATAATGTTATCTTTTATTGTGCCTATATCAGGACATTAAAAAAAACAGAAATATCAACATTAATTGAAAAATTATCTTGTTTGGCTGTGTGTTGGAATTAATATTCCTATAATATTAATCCACATTCAACATTCAAACTAAGCTCTAGAGAGCAGGAAGGATTAAATACTAGTGCTCGTTAAAATTACCCAACTGTCAAAGATATAATTCAGAATTAGACGAGAAGAAAAGCCTCAGATTAAATAATTTGAGATTGATGATAAAAGGAACACTGTACCAAAACATGTGATCAAATTTTACAGAGAGATGTTAACAGTTCTTTGGAATATGTAAAAAAAAAAAAAGGAACAAAATGGAAATTATTCTGAAAGCAACTTTCTGATGGGGGACATGTAGTCTTTCTATCTCTATACAGGGTGAAGCATTGTTGAAAACAATGAAAGAATTGGTGCTTGATTGTATACTATTTCAGAATTTATCTCTTCTTTAAGCCTTCTTTGTTATGTGTGAAGAAAGAGAATCGTTTGTGCATGTCTGTATGCCTGGATGATTAATCAAGGCCATCTGGCCACTGGTGGACTTTGCCAGCATGAAATGAGTATCGCTCCCTCGTATCACATGAACAAGACTGGCCATGTGGCCGAACTGTAGAAACTGATAGAACATCTGGCTGCAAATGTCACAGAGTTTGACTGAGGCTCCTCTATTTGCCAGTGAAATATCAACACTCATTGAAAGTCACATGAAAAAGATCTGATTCTGCAAATTTAGTCTTCTCCAATTTGAAATCCTCCAATAGGTAGAGGGTGCTGTTAACCATGTAAGGGGGAAATTTTGGGATTTACAATCCTAATGTATCTGCAAAGCTAGGATTGGACACTGAGATAAAATAATACCACATTAAAGAAAAAAATGTGAATAATATGTGAGAAAAATCCCTGCTTTTCAAACCTATTTTTTATTTTTTTCAGAGTAAATATTTATGTTTTAGTTCTAGTACAAAACAGACTTGCAGCAAGTTTACTGAACTCCATGGAATTTGCTTTTATAGACATGTATTGCTGATTTGTTTCTGTTTATGCACACCTTTTAAAAGTGCCCTTATGTTACATGTATAATAGGTAAAATAATTAATCTTTGTAGTCTGGATTAGGGCTACCATGCCTAGCTGCAAAAGCTGGACAACCAATTCAATTAACTGCATTTTAAAATTAGAGTTCTCAATTCATCTTCATTAACATCTGTTTGCACTCCTAAATGTTACATACTTGTATGGCTGCCCTGCTATCATTCTAAGGAAAGAGCAAATCTGCTTCCATTTTATGCAAGATTTCTAATTAGGTAAGATTTAAATGTAGTTTGTTGGAACTGTGACTCTAAGTACACTCACCTACCTGAAATATCTTAGTCTCATAATTGGAAAATTCAAAGCAATGGTCTGAAACCCATTTACTGTCAAGGAAATACATTTATGTAAGAGGCTTGTGATCTGATGAAAAATCAAAATAGGATAGAAAAATGTATCAAATGCATCAACATTGGGCATCAAAATAGTAGGCAGTTGAAGCCCATTTCTTTTGAATAATGAGTCTCAACAACATCACACCCACATAAAAGGTAAGGCTTGAAATTAACACAATTGTATCCACCATTTTGACAGTGTTAATCTCCCTCTCTTGTGGATTTTCATATATGTTTATTTTCCCTCTCAAATATACTTAAAAAAGAAAAGAAAAATGACTTTAGATTTTCTCTATGATTTTAAACTGAACTTAGAATATCAATTCAAGAAAGTAAGTTTTTCCTGCATATGAAATAAGCTTCCTGCCATGAATTAAATCCATTTGTGTGGTTATTGTAGTGCAAATATCTCTCTTAAAAATTACTTAGTGACTTTGTTGGCATTTGAATTGGAAATTAGATTTCTCTGGCTCCAGCTGAGTAGAAAATCTATACACATTTGATTAATGGGCTTGGACATCAGGAAGTTGCGGTGCATCAGCAAGGCTGTTACATGGGAATTGTTAGGCTATGTGATGCTACTAATGGCCTGGGGAGCAGAGCAGAGTAGAAATGAAAGAAATAAGATACTTGATTATGACATCTGAAATAGGTGAAGTCTTGGTTTTCATAATAAAAATGTAAGTTATATAGATAATAGGCTATGCATGCTTTGAAAATGATTCAAAGAAAATACTTCAGAACTTTCATAAACACAACACCTCTCTGTTGTTGTCAACCAACATTTTTTCAGGCAACTACAACAGTCTGTAAAAAGGGATCTTGTGCTCTAAGAGTTGTATTGATTGTAATGAGTTCATGTGAAAACTGAAAAACATTGGCCTGCTTTAATGAAAAGCAGAGAGGTGTTGCATCTGTGAAGTCCAAAATACTTGTTCCTAATAATTTTTGAAGTGTTCACTGAGCTGATAGAGCAGACAGACAAAGGGATGAATGTATGTGCAGTATGTGAACAGATCTCATTATACCATCTATCTTAATATGTGGATCAATAATGGAACAATGAACTGTTAATAATGAACTTTCCATGAAATTATAGTAGTATAGTAACCAATAAATCATTGTCATTTATATACATACCTAAGAATAAGCACCACTGCATTTTTTTTCTGGAATGGGTGGCTATATTAAATCATCATCATCATCATCATCATCGTAGTGACATATGATTTTCTTGTGATCAGTGATAGTAAAAAAGGGATTTGAAAAGCAACATAATACTAGTTTCTATTCAAGGTCTCTTTCCCATTATTTTGCCAAACTATCCTCTGTCTGTCGCTGGAATTCAGCAATAACCTAGTCTTGTTCTGAGGAATGCTATTTGAAATTGTTATGGTTGTTTTTAATTATTACAATTAATAATATACAGTTATGACATTGTTTTGTAATAACTGTTTTTATTCACAAATGTTTCCTGGCCTACCCCTTTTTCTTCCAAGTTCTTTACCTTGCTACTCCCTGTCTCCCCTTAAAAATAAAAATTAGCATCTTTACATTATGAAAAACAATGTGAAGGCTTTATTTAATGAAAACTTAAAAATTCTAATAGTTATATTCATCTTTTAGAATCGACAGTGGAGATATTGAAGTAGTGGATAGCTTCTGCCCTTTAGGATCAGCCATTAACAGCATGGAACAAGCTGTCAAGAAATATGCCACAGACTAGTACTTGGTAGAGAAGCCACGAAAGTCTTCGAAAAGATATTCAGCTGCTGTCAAATATCTACACCTACAAAGATCAGAATTATGCAGGCCGTGGTATTCCCTGTGGCACTCTTTGGAAGTGAAAGTTGAACTTTGAAGAAGCAGAATATGAAGACTATTGTGGCTTTTGAGCTTTGGTCTTTGAGAAGACTCCTAAGAATACTATGGAAAATAAACAAGTGGATCATCAAACAAATAAACTGTGGTCAAATCTATCCTTTTTTGGACACATTATGCAAAGAATCAGCTATCTGAAGAAGGCTGTCATTCTGGGATAGGTGGAAGGTAAGAAAAGAACATAGTGGAAGAGTACATTGCTGGATTATGGACAGATCGGCATAAAGAAGAAGAGTCAACACTTACTTTATGGCACATGATCCAATCAATACTCACCATACACAGGGCTGGCTTTAGGCTGAAGTTGAGTAGGTAAGGAAAGGTAAAGACTCCCCATGGATTTTACTCCGCTAATCATTGCCATCTATAGAGGATAGTGCTCATCTCCATTTCAAGGCCATTGAACCAGTGCTGTCTGAAGACATTTCCACAGTCACGTGGCCAGCATGACATCACAGAGTGCTATTACTTTCCCACTGAAGTGATACCTATTTATATACTTGCATTTGCATGCTTTCAAACTGCTAGGTTGGCAGGAGCTGGGGCAAGGACATGGTTATAGCTAGCTGGTTTTCTGAAAATGCTTTTTCTAAATTCAGTTTGATGTTCTACTCCATGCGGCACTGAAGAAAGGACTGGGGCCTCATGGATCTTTTCCAACATTTGCATCATTTGTCCTTTCCCCAACAATTAGGATTTCATCTGTAATTATCTTCACATAGGCAAAGAGTCTATTTTTATCTAAGAGTCTGTTGAATTTCCCCTGAAATAGTTCAAGTCCATGCCCATCATTAGGCATAGCAATTTATATCTAATAAGAGGGATAAACCATTCAAACAAATTCATATGGCAGAAACCAGTACTGATATCGCAGGTGAAATACTTGAGTTTTGCAAAGATCAGGTCAGGTGTCATCACAGATAGACACTGGATAATGGCCATAAAAGAAGATTGGTAACTTTTGTTGTTTGGGGATTTGTAAGCGTAAGGCTATATTTCCCTACTGAAGTGTTTCTCAGCCTTGGCAACTTTAAAACATGTGAACTTCAATTCCCAGAATTCCTGAGTGAGCATGCTGGCTGAGGAATTCTTGGAGCCTAAGTCCACGCATCTTAAAGTTGTCAAGGTTGAGAAACACTGCCCTACTGTTTTCAGTGATGAACCGGATTGAATGTGCAAGAGTTCAGAGTGATAGTCTTATCTTCTATATCAGGGGTCTTCAAACTTGGCCCTTTTATGACTTGTTGACTTCAACTCCCAGAATTCCTCAGCCAGCGTGCTGAAGTCCACAAGTTATAAAAGGGCCAAGTTTGAAGATCCCTGTTCTATATTCTCATCAGAGTCTGTAGTCTCCCACACTGCTTTCACTTATCTGTTCTTCTAATGAACATACTCTGAAAGTGGCTCAGTTGCTTAATATTTGCATTATTCACTTAATGCAGCCCATTTGGACTTGCAGATTTCCTGCAGACTACCTTAATCTATGGAAATGCCCGATTTCTTTGCCCTGTTTTGATTTTTCTGACCTGCTATTTAAATCTGGATTTAGCCCTCTTTTGAAAAACTGAAAGGCTTGTGTGTGAAAAATAGTCTAATGACAGGCCACAGGTTTCTTCCACTTTATACTTCTTGGGTTTGTATCCTATCAATCAGGCAGGAGCAAAGGATAAATTTGCACTGATGGGAATGTGAATGAATGACTAATTGAACCTAGATTTATTCTGTGGTTTGCTGAAAATGGATGGTAATTCCTCCAGCAAATGACAGTTCTGACCTTGCAGAGGATAGCACTCGGAAGTAACCTGTGGAATAAGCAAAATGTCATAGGAGTAGGAAACAGTGCCTCTCCTCAAAGGAGTAAAAGGTATGGATATATTGATTGACAAAGCAGCAAGGAAGCTACAATGCGCTTATGTGGGACCAAACGTCAACATGTAGCTAGCAGAACCCAGTTCTCTTTTCTGATTTAAATCAATGTTCTATTCAATACAGGACTAATGCCTTCTCATTTAAAAATGCAGGTGTATCATTCTTTCAAAAGTGTGCTAAATGCAATGTATATAAGGTTCCATGCAATGTCTAATGCTTTTTTGGCATTAGGTAAACTGATCCCTCTGCAGAAGTTACATATCTGATCTCTCCTGCAGCCCAAGCCACAACATTGCTCAGTGCTGGAGGGGAGGGGGCATACCTGAAGCAGTCTTCAACAGCATGAAGTAGCCAATAGGAACTGGCCAGGTATCCACACTGACTAGAATCACAATACCACATCTCCCACTCTAAATCCCCTGACCAGTCCATAAGGACACCCTGACTGATGGTATCAAAAACCAGCGAGACACCAAGGCAGGCCAGGATGGATTCATAATCCCTGTCCTGATCTAGTTATAGATCACCAAGTACAATCAATGCCTTTTCAGTAGTGGGTCCAGGCCTGAAACCTGATTCAAAGAAATGTAAATAATGTACTTCTTCCCAAGACCTCTGAAGCTTCAGCCTAACAATCTTTTCAACAAACTTCCCTGGAGAGTAAGGTTGGAAATGGTTTTCAAGTTATCCAGCATGCTAAGGCATCTAGGAGAAGATGTGTGTGGCTGGGTCCAACTTTGGCGTCTGATGAAGGGAAGGCTTATCAAGTTCTTAAAGATAGGTGGAATGCACCCCTCCCTCCCCAAAAAGATGAATTTACTGTTACTTGACCCCAAGTAAAGTTAAGAAAAAGTGCAAAGAGTAATACAGATAAGAAAAGGAAAATTCAAGAAGGAACTTCCAATTTTCTTTACAGCAGTTATAAGCAAAGTTATAATTCTTCCTTTCTCGTTAAAATTACACTACCTAACTGGGAAGAACATAAATCTAAATCACATCTAGCTATGCTTAGATACTTCCTTATGACGAGCAGGCTCAAATTCCTCCCAGGTATCCAAAGCCTAATTATAAGCAAAGTAATGGCAGAGCCTGCTTATAATGCAGTACAAAAGATAAAAAATCATTTTCACAAAGGAGAGTCATTGTAACATAGAAAACTAAGAGAACAAATATTTCATCACTTTCTGTTTTTTTAATAAGGAATTTATACTTATTTCCATCTACATAAAAATGTGATGGAAAGCTGTGCAATGGTCATTTTAGTCAGCAACAGTAAGAATAATGGAATCACAGAATAACAGAGCTGGAAGGGATCTTGGAGGTCTTCTAGTCCAACCCCCTGCAGAAGCAGGAAACCCTATATCATTTCAGACAAATGGTTGTCCAATCTCTTCTTAAAAGTCACCACTGTCAGTGTACCCAGAACTTCTGGAGACAAATTGTTCCACTGATTAATTGTTCTAAGGGTGAACGGATTCCACTGTTCTAAGAAGGAACTGAGTTAAGAAGAAGAAACATTCTATCAGACCCACTAAAAAACCAAATAAGCATTATAGTGGGTAACCTGGGATTTGAATAAGGGAAGCCCAGTTATAAGTCCTGGCTTGATACCAGAGTTCTCTGGATGAATGTGGGCCAAATTTGGGCCAGTTACCCTTCCATTGGAACCTATCTCATAGAATTGCTGTTTTGGGGTAAAGCAAGAGACACAGTTATGTAGACCACTTTGAGCTCTAAGCAGTTTTGTTCACCTATTGAGCCCTTCCCAAGGACCTGTTGTTGTTCAATAATATTAAAGGTATGATCGCAGGATATAAGCTGTTCCAAGTAAAGCTGCCTTTTATAATTGACTGATGGTGATTTTATCAATGCCGATGGGATTCAAGTGGTATTTCAGTTGTATTGGGACAGCACCCAAGACACCTATTACTATTGGTATTATCTTTGCATCATCATCATCCGTCTACTGCTACTACTACTATTACTATTAATGCACTATGCTCATCCTCTCTCAGAGTTGCCATGAAAAAACATGTACCATTTTAAACCTGGTACATGAACTCTGGTTTCTCTTCCCTTCTTTCTTATATTTCATCCTTTCTAGATTTTTAAGCTTTTGAACAAAGGCCTTCTTTTTGTTCACTGCTTTTTTTATTTAAATTTTTAATCTTTTTTTTTCATATAGAGCATACTACTCCTTCCCCCTCCTATTTCCCCCCCCCAACAGCTTAGTGTTCTTTCTGCGTCAACCCAGAAAGCTCAGATTGCCCAAGGATCTGCTGATAGTTCTATAGAGGAATTCTATAGAGACTGTCATTTGAACCTCAATAACTGTTTGGTTTGGCACAGCAACCAAACAGGACAGTACAGACTTCAATGGATAGTTAGGACTGCAGAAAAAACAATTGCAACCAGTTTGCCTTCCATTGAGGATCTATATACTGCACAAGTCAGGAAGAGGGCTGAGAAAATATCTACAGACCCCTCACATCCTGGACATAAACTGTTTCAGAATGCTGCTCCCTTCAGAACGCTGCTATAGGCAGTGGTGGGATTCAGCCAGTTTGCACCAATTTGGCAGGACCGGTACCTAATTTTTTGTTGCCCAGGCCCAGTATGGACTTCCGGAAGCAGCATCCACACAGAGAACCGGTTGTTCACATACTGTATTTGAATCCCACCACTGGCTATAGGACTTTGCATGCCGAAACAACTAGACACAAAGGTAGTTTTTTCTCCTGTGCCATCACTCTGCTGAACATACAATATCCACAGCACTGTCTTATGCCTAAGGATATTTACCCATGTAGTAGGCTGTATTGCTATTATCCTTCTCATCTCATCTTTCTCATTCTTCTCATCTTTTCTCATCTTCTCATTTTTCCTACTACCTTCTCCTATTGATATATTATGATTTATCAATTGTTTGTACCTTATGGTTAGTGATTGTATATATGATCTACGATGCAGGGCTTTTTTTTGTCATAGAACGCACCAAAACCAAGTTCCGGCACGTTTTTTTGATGGATTTTCCAGAGTTGTGATCTTTTCCTATTGTTGCCCTTCCTATCCTCGTTTGTTTTTGAAAATGCCCCACTGGCGGTATGGTGCAAGCGGGGTCCCTTCTGGCGCTGTCTGCCTCCTCTAGGAGGAGCCATGAGGCGCCGGAGTGCCACAGCCAGAGCATGGCTTGATTGGCTGGGTCAGACCATGTGGTGTGGAAGCCGATGGTGGCGGTGGGAGACACATAAACATGGAGGCCATCTTTCACAAGAGGGTGAGCGAGCCTTTTGCCTTCCCTTACAGAAGGTGGGGTGTGAGGTTAAAAAGAGGCAAAGCGAGAGGAAAGAAAGGCAGCTGGCATGGAAGCTTGCCCAACAGCGAAACTTTGCTGTTTCGGTTCCTTGGGTAGTTCAAAGGCTGGGATGTCTACGAAAATCTCTTTTTAGTCTTTTATACTTTATATTCAAACTGCAGAGGGGAAGAATAAGAATAAAGCCAATGTCTTGTGATTTGGAGGTTTTATTATTATTAATAATATATATTAATTATGTATTGGTCAGATGTAAAGGTAGACCTACAGTATGAGGTTTAATCAGATCTATTTATTAAATTGGGTTTAACTTAAAGGTAAATTAAAAGTAATCTGTTCACTGACAAAGTTTCAACTTTAATTTGTTTCAAGTCAATATCCATATTAAACTCCAAATGTAAATTTTACCACCTTGTTTGACAACTTCTTAAAAATAATTCAATCTTTTACAAGCAACTAAATTTTGTTTTATTGGGCCAATTTCATTCCACATAGAAAACTGACATTTCCACTCATTAAACTAAATGGGTATGCCAATGGTAAATGTCCCAAAAGATTAATAAAATGCCTTCTTATAATTTAAAGCCACACAGTGCATGGTAACATTAATAGTATTAACTTACCTTGAACAAAATCCTAGTCTTTTAGATACACTAAAAATTGAAGGGGTTTTTTTCAACTACAAAGGTAAACCTTGTAGGGTAGGCAAGGCGGGTTGTATGACGTGTGTGAGTTCCGGTACCTTTTTTTTTTTTTCTTCTTCAAAAAAAGCACTGCTACAATGTATCACTTTGTGGTTTGTATGCACACCAAGAGCACTGGAGACAAATTCCTTGTGTGTCCAATCACACTTGGCCAATAAAGAATTCTATTCTGTTCTGTTCTGTTTTATTAAGAGTTGGATTGAGAGAGAGTGATTGGCCAAAAATCACTCAGCTGGCTTTCATGCGTAAGTCAGGACTAGAATTTCTAGGCCAACAACCTAATCACCACACCAAACTGGCTTGTACTTATTTTGCTTGTAAGTGATGTGCTCTGAGGCCCTTTCTATCTGAACAGCAGGATAAACATGCTTAAGATCAAAAAGCAAATAATAATTATCTGTGAAAATAGCCATTGAATTTAGCTCAATTTTGCCTTTTTTAACAGCATCTGACAAGATCCAATTATCTTAAGCACAGTTCCATTGGAAAGCTTTCCCAGTATAATTAACTCTAATCAGTATAAACAAAGACAACATCAGTAGACGCTACAGATATTTATGAATTTATTTTTACCAAATCAAGAGTAAGCCAAAATTAGTCTTAACTTCCTAGTTCCATAAATTATGTCTGTTGAAATATAAAACGCAGCTGGATTTTAGAAAACACATGTCAGTATTGAGCTAAGACACCGTGTGCAAGATTTCTATAAATTAACTGTATTTACATTAGGAAACCAACTTTCTAGCCGAGACTTTGGCCAAAGGCCATGTTAAGTCTGGGAAGAGAAAGCAATGGGCAGCTCAGATGTCAGACTCTAAGCCAGAATGTTTCCCATTAAAAATACTATTTATATATTAATCAATGTACAAAGTGTTTTTACAGAATAAAAATCCCTTAAACCTGCCAATGACAGGGAGATATTAGAAGAAGGGGAAGATGATGAGACAGGAACAGATAAGGAAGAATATGTTTCCTGTTAAGGCTGGCTTGTAGCAAGGGGTTGAATACCATGTGCTAAATGCTCAGTTTTGAAGAGGGAATTGAGGCAAAGAAGAGTGATAGCATCACACAAGTTGTGTGTTTCCCCCCTGAGAGACTATGCCAAGAAACAAGGGTGAAGGATGAAACAATGACGATCATTTTGAACTCAATGGTTGGGCAGAACTTATACATCTTATAAATAAATTAATAAATTGCAACTTGGTTTGCTGAAAGTGATATAGTGAGTATGAAGCACACAAGAGAGAAACTCTAACCAGATTGGCTTCATTGCCTTGAGTTACCTATAAAATAATAAAGGTGGGGAAAATATTTAATAAATAAATATGGCTATGACCCATTTCATGAAAAGTGACTCTGGGTGGCATAGTGTACTATGTAACAATCCAAACAAACAGTAGAAACATAAAACAGTCATTATCTAAAGCCATTATATAATAATTATTTAAAAAGCATTAAGAACTATGATTCAATAACTCACAACTTTGCCAGGACAGGATAGTATATATGTTCTCAATATGTTTAATCAGGCTTCCCAAAAGAATATAGGGAAAAAAAGATGAGATATATGTATCTAAAAAAAAGAAATTGACTCCAGTAAATGGGGAACAGTACAACTTACCCATTTCCCTTATAACATAAGGAGACTAAGATAACAGAGTTTCACATTCAAGTGACAGCTTTACATTTTACAGCATGTAGACTTTATGCATCTTTGGTAATTCTTCCTTTAATTTCATTTACAAGAAATAAAAGAAACAATTTATGAACCAAAAAGAAGAACCTCCAGTCGCACAAACCTCATACTATGAGATCCATAAATTAATATTAAATATCATAGTTCTAACCATACTCCAGTGAATGCTTTATTGACATACTGTATATCCTTTGCTATGCATAATGGTACTTTATATATGACAAAAGTGAAAAGTGAAATTAGGACATCCTGTGAAATGGATGCACAAAGTCCTCATAGGTATATTTAAATATTTATATATTTAAATAGTCAGCACTGTAGAACACATAAGTAATGAATATGGATATTAAGATCAATTATCTTTCAGTCACTCCTTAATTCTCCCACATTTTTAAACCAAATGCATGTTACCAGATCACTTAATAAAAATATAAATTGGTTCCGTATTCTGTTAAAGGACATTAACAGATTCTGAGAATGACCCATAGTCATTCAACTAGTATCATGGCTAAAGAGAAATTCCCATGCTGGTTATTGCATTCATTGATTAAGAGAGATTATCATGCTGATTATTACATTTATAGTCTAACAATTTGGTTTACACTTCTGTAAATTGAAGTCATCTAAATGTTCTGAACTACAGTTCTCATCATTTTCAATCAGCAAGGATAAGCTAGCTTCTATGTTCCCAGCTTATCTCTTATAAACATTTTATTATTCTGATCTGTATTAATAACTGGGGACTTTCTAGATGTAAAGTTACCTATCTATATACATAAATACATAGGCATGTTATATATAAAAATAGCCATACACAAAGAATACTTTTGTTGCAAAAAAAGGAGCCTTCATGCTTGTTTAAAAACTGCCCTTCTCACCCAAAATTTCTTAATACATCTTTATAGTGAAAATTGAAAATAGAGAAATTATTAGACTAAACTTATTGTGTTATAAAACAAATATAATAAAATATATGAATTATTTTGCTATGAATTGCTTTGCTATTTCAAAAGGTGGGACAAAGAATGACTGCTTTATAAAGGTGAATCTGAGGTTGCTAAAAGTAGACAGAAACTGTCAAGACATATCCATAAAAAGAACGCTTGAAGCAATTGATGTATGCATGTAGATCTGAAAACAGAATAAGCAATGTTCTGTGTTGCCTTGATATACAAACTTTCTCTGTCTACTGGAAGACATTAAGTATTTTTGAACTGGAAAAATGTGGTGGTTGCACTATTGTCAATATATGCCACATTCTGATGGAGTAATAGTTCAGGATGTCTATTGTTTTTGCTAATTTTGGTTTATGTTTATCCCACCTTTATTATTTTTATAAATAACTCAAGGTGGCAAACCTACCTAATACTCTTTCCTCCTCCTAAAAGTCACCCAGTCTCCCAGTCAGCTTTCATGACTAGAACTCACAGTCTCCTGGTTTCTAGTCTGGTACCTTAGCCACTGGAGCAAACTGGCTATATTTTTATTTTATTATAATTTTATTTTAATTTTGGCTGGTCACACAGGCAACCTGGATGTTTAAACTGAATTTGTCATTTAACCCACCTATCAAGTCCTTCCTGAGGACCTCGGATAGGGAGATGTTGATCGATGGTGGTATTGTTGTAGTAGGATGTAAGCCTGTTCAAAGTCAAGCTGTGTTTTGCAATTGACAGAGAGTGATTTAATATTGGTAGTATTCAAGTGGTCTTTGTTTTCAGGCTGTGTATAATTGGGAACAAATTATCCTTGCAAAGGTCTAACTTCATGGTCCCTAGGGAAAGCACATAACCAGCCATTCAGTCCATACAGATGCAGCATCAATTATATGACACTGTTGTGATAAAAAGAAGTACATTCAACAAGCTCAAAATAGAAGAGAGAAAAAAAATGTAATGTCTGATCTCTGTATTTCCAGGCTAGTTTCATTGATCAGGATGTGCTGTTGCCCCAAATCAACACTACTTCCATTTTATCTTTTATTAACCATTAGTGAGATGATGGATTATATCCAGTCTTTAACCAAACAGGAAATATTGCATTTGGAAACCAGGAAGCAACATACTTCAGATCAAATGAAAAACTGGTGTGGTTTTCAAAAATACGCTGATAGAAGCCAATCACAAACCATCTCACTGCTACTGAAGCCAAACTTCCTAATGCACACAGACCCATAAAAGAAAAGTTATTAGTAATTAACCACAATGGAACACCCATTGTGAGCAATAGCAAATTACCTATTACCAGGTTGTCTAACAAGCAAATGCCGTAGCTTTCATGTTATATTTTTGGTCTCTATTAGAGAGAATGCAAATGTCATTCAAGATGACAAAGAATCACGAGAAGCGTCAATGAATGGTTTATTAAGAAGTTAGCAGTTATCAACCATAGAGCCCCTTCATTTCAGAATGAATGTGCTAATATGTGTATGTGTGTGTTGTATGTTTAATATAGCATATGGACATTTAGCAAACTACTGTCTAGTGCTGCAATTGTGAGAGAAAATAAGGGTCTGGAGCACATGATAATGCTACTGTTGCAAAAGAAATATAATCTTACCATTTCAGGTTAGGGATTTTTTCTGAAATCTGAAGTCTGAAAACTGCATGGTCATGTGCAAAGCTGTGAAAGAATGCAATTTTTAAAAATGAAAGTTTTATAACTATTCATAGTTCTGCAGATATTAAGTGCAGAATGAAAAAGAGCCTCTTTTAAAAAAAAAAGTCAGGCTTCCCTGTTCTGAAATCTCTATCTACTGTCTCCTGATATCAAAGGAAGAGGGGAAAGCAAAATTTGCAATTAATTTCCAGATGTAACAGAGTTGACAGTTTTGAATACACTTTCATTGGCAAGCATTCTAATACCTCTCGATTGGAACATACAATGGACTTACCCCTAGAAATATTATTCACTGTTGAAAATAATCTGAGGAAAAAATTAAAGATTGAGTGACAAATAGTGATAGAAGGAGTAATGAATTCTGTGCCATTTGAAAGAAGCAGATAAAATAGTTACTAGTGTAGTTTAGCCTAGTTCGTCTTACATATATAATGGAAATAGTTAAATCTTTAACAGAATAACAGAGTTGGAAGAGACCTTGGAGGTCTTCTAGTCCAACCCCCTGCTCAGGCAGGAAACCCTATACCATTTCAGACAAAGGATTTTCAAATCTTTTCTTAAAAAGCTCCAGTGTTGGAGCATCCACACCTTCTGGAGGCAAGTCGGTCCACTGGTTAATTGTTCTCACTGTTAGGAAATTTCTCCTTAGTTCTAGATTGCTTCTCTCCTTGATTAGTTTCCATCTGTTGCTTCTTCGTCCTGCCTTCAGGTGCTTTGGAAAATGGCTAAAACCAAATTGTGGCTAAAACCAAACTACATTTAATTTTTTTTAAAAAAAGATCAAGAACCATTTCAGTATTTTATCTATGTATCATGGATTCAATTGTCATGAAAAAAGAACTCTCATGCAGGTGTCTCCTTTCCTTTCCCTTCATTTCATTTCATGAATGAGATATCGTTCTATGTAAAATCATTGTTTATTGAGCAAATTTGCACTGAATAAATTCAAGTCCTATTAGAGAGAAAGAAAGAGAAGTAGAAATATTTAAGTCTTTGCTGCCATCTAATCTATTCTGGATATGCGTTGCCCAGATATGATAGCTCTATAATTATGCCAAATTAATCCTATGACTTAGTATGATTTATTACAGGTAGTGTGTAACTTACAACCATTTGTTCCGTGATTGTTCAGTTACGACAACACTGAAAAAAGTGACTTATGGCCATTTTTCACACATGATGTTGAATCACAGGGTCCATGTCTACTGCACATAACATCTTGAACCTAATTCCATCAACCAAAATGTGACAGTTAACCCTAGAATACATGACTTGGTTAACCCCAAATCCAGTCCTACTCCTATGTGGATTCAAACCAAAATTAAGTGCATAATTAACACAACCCTAAGCTGCACTTTATTGGGAAGGAGACCCTACTTTGTGCATTATGAAATTAATAATAGCTTAATCATGCTTTTAATTTTTGTGGAGTTATAAAATCAGTGCCTTGAATGTAGGAAAAGGAATTCCCTAAAATGCAGCCACAATCTGTATTTGCCCCCCTTTTCTAAAAGGTTTTATTTCTATGTAGTTTTAAAATCATTTTCTCAAATGAAGGAGGAAAAAACAACTTAAATCCTAGCAGCCACAGAGTGATTAATTTAATCCTAATCCCAACTCTAATCCTATTTGGATTCAAATAAGGTCTAAGTGAAGTGAAAATCATAGACAGCTTTACCTTTTGTAAAAGTTAAAGAAACACCATTTGCAAATCTGCTTGAAAATACACCCAGTGCCATACACCCATCCCACTACACCACACCCATATGTTTGCAAATTTAGCTGATTACACAAATACACAAATGCATGTAAACATTTTGAAGCATGACCTTTTTAAAGCTTTATTCCACCTTCCTCCAGCATACACACAGCAACCAAACAAGCAGTGAGTATCCAACAATGATATTTATTATCGACATGTCTAGACATGTCATAACCATAATTCTAGGCATGTACACAAGTCAGTCATGGAATATAAAAAGGGAAGGATGGGGTGGAGTGTCCAGGCATGTCTAGGTAGAACTTGCACATGTCCAGACATGTCAAAGTTGTGACATGTCTGGACATGTGCATACACTTGTGTACATAGAAACTAATTCTGTATGTGCATACATAATATTTCATCAACTTCACCAAATGTGAGGAATGATTGTGTTGAATGCCAAACTAAAATCAACAAACAGCATTCGTACATGAGTATTCGTCTCCTCCAGGTGTGCCAAACTAAGATGAAGCACACAATTGGGATAGGCAGCATAGCAGGTTAATAAATAAACAAGAAGTAATTCCACTGAATTCCATGAATCTTACTTCCAGTTTATTGGAACTAGGAGTGGAATTGTGTTTTCACATCCAGTTTTAATCAATACCTTGCCGTCAAGGTATGAGCAATGGAGGATAACCAACTTCTCAGTTCTCTGTATGGGCCTGGTTTTAATATGGATTCTTTTAAAAGCCTGAGAACAATTTAAGTTAAATTAAATGAAAAGTTGACTCAAGCCACGTTAGAGATATTTAAACTATAGATGCAGAACACGAATACTTTTCATCTATTAATATAATAATTTCCAAGAAATATTTAGTTTTTTCCACCTTTCAATTATTTATCCCTCTAGTGACTATTCTCTACACAAGAATTGGAGAGACTAGATAAAGGTTGTAGTGGAGTGTGCATTCACTCCTAGCAGTGGTGTGCTTCCTTCTCAAGGAGCTATCACTGGATTCCTCCATTCCAGGAATCTGTCCCCTTGTGTGGAAGGTTGTTTGAGAAGGTGGCTGGATAGCAGTTTTAGAAGGACTTAGAGGAAGTTGATTATCTGGATCTGTTTCAGCCAAGTTTGAGGTCAAGATATAGTAGAAAGACAGTATTGGTAGTGCTTGTGGATAATTTGTGGTGGGCCTGGGATGGGGGCATTCATCCTTGTGCTTCTTGATCTCTTAGCAGCTTTCTATACCATTGAATATGGAGGAGTAGATTGGCTTCAGGGCTTGGGAGTGGGGGAGCGCTGTGCTGCAGTGGCTGATTCCTGTATAGGAGGGAAGAGATTACATCCATACTTGTGGAGTACTTCAGTGTTCAATGCTGTTACCCCCTCTTTTTAATATCTACAATATATGAAACCACTGGGTGAGGAATTTGGTATCAGTACTTTGATGATACCTGATTGTACATCACAACCAGGATTGTGCAGGTAAAGCTATCAATTGACTAAACTGACCCAGCATCTGGAAACTAGTTGGGTCTAGATGGGGAGGAACAGATTGTCTCAATCTTGATAAGGCTGGCGATGGCTCTTTGTGCATGTTTGCCTTTGGTCTTAAATGGGGCTGCATTTCCCCAGTTAAGGTTAGTGTGCAACTTGGGGGTCCTTTTGGACTCACAGATATTCTTCAAAAGACAGAAGCCAGTTTTGGCCATGAGGGACTTTTCTCATTCAGGAGGTCCTATAGATGGTCACATATACTCTAGTAATCTCACAATTGGATTACTGAGATGTACTCTACATGTGGTTGCCTTTGAAGATGAATTGGAAGCTATAAGTCCAAAATGCAACAAAGTCCATGTTGTTTATTGTTGCTATGTCAGCTACACTTGTAGCCACTCAGCTTCTGGGTGCTGGTCACCACCTGCAAAGTCCTTCAGAGCATAAAGTCTGATCATCTCAGGAAATGTTTATTTCCGGTTGTTCCTGCCCATCTGGTACCCTTCAGGACCCTTCAATTAAATGTTGCCATCTTGTAGGAATGAGGCAGCATTTTCTGTCACAACCCCTGCCCTCCAGAACAGCATCCCATGGGAGAAATATACAACTTCCATTCTCCAAATGTTCTGGAAATCGCTGGCACTGTTCCTAAAATTTGGGTTAGTGTATTTGTGGGTCAAATCATTCCTGAAAGTTATTGATGTTATTTTGTTAGGGCAGTCATGTTTTTCAACTATGTATTTGAAATATTGCAAGCTGCCCAGAGCCTTTTTTTAGAATTGAGTGGATCCAAAAACATCAATAGAACAATAAAATAAAATAATCAAGTATTTCATTCCTAATAATCCCTACTCTAATTTCCCCCAAGAAGGAAATACATTGGACTCGGAGACAGTAATTGGTCCCAGATCATCCAGTGAACTTCCATGGCTGAAGGTAGATTTGAACTAAAGTCTCCCCAGTCCTCATCCAACTCTTAACACCAAGCTAGTTGGGATGCATGAGTCAAGTAGAGAAAATGGAAGAATAACCAAGAAGTTTTGAGTATGGGGCGAGCATTTAATTCATTTCTGTCTTGGACAATTGTTCTTCTCAATGTTGGTTTACCAGCTACATTCCTTCAAGGTGAAACAGTTTTCTTTTCTTTTTTTTAAATGCATATTACGCATATGGTACCACATCTCCCTTGGCCCTGAAACCTGAAGTAAATGAAGCCATTCTCAGAAAGGATGGCAAACAGGTTGACAACACAACTTTAAAAAGGGTATAAATCTCCCCCCTCCCCTTTTAGAGAGTTTATAATTTCAGTCCTTCAAGAAGAGTTTTTAAAAAATGAACAAATACTTATAGCAATGATTAATTCTGCAAAAGCAATTAATATTTATTTTTGAGATTATAGGCTTTTGCCCCATTTTCCAAGACTTTTGAAAGCAGATTAACAGAACGTATTCTATATACTACCCATTTCTCCTAATTACTTATCATCTGCCCTTCCCTGCTAAGCAGATTTATCTGTTCACAGGCATCCCAGCTACTTTGTACACACAACTCATCTGGATGGTAAATGCACCAAGGGTACATGCCAGAACTGTGTGTCTACTGGAGCATAAGCCTTTACTGCTCTGGGTGGAACTTATTCTTTAGTCATGCATTCTACGAACCAGGCAGCTTCACTGTGAGATGAGAAGAGCATCTAATGGGCATTAAATATGGCTGAAATCCTATGCACAGTGGAGCCTGCATCCAAGTCAATGTGCAAGCATCTCATGCCTAAAATGTCATGTTGCAGAGGTATCCTTTGCATTTTCCCCCACGGAGGTAGGCGTGGGTGGGGTTAGACTTACAAAGCAGTATTTCTTAAAGACTGTACCTCAAAAACAGCATGCATTGCAATTACTATAAAGCTCTAATAGAAAGGAGAGGGCTGACTGACTTAATATTTAAAGCAGGGATTGCAATTTTAAAGCCTGCACAACTCCGTGAACACAACAACCACCACAATATATTCAGAAGACACTCTCCTCACCTCACAGTAACCATTTCTTGGCTTTCTAAACTGCAGCTCGGAAGCATCTATGACTCAGCAAAGGGATCTGATTTTATTTTTCAGATGGAACTTACCAACACGATAAGACATTAAGGGGTGGTTCGGCTGTCACCATCCAGAGCTGAACGGTATCTCTGAAGCAATGCTGGTTGCTTCTCCCCCATCTCTTCCTATGCTATGAAAACAGGGAACGTTGGTTTTCATCCAGCAAAGAGCAGGGAAAAACAATTCACACAGAAAGTCATTTAGAAATTACCATATATATTTTTCACATAACATGCTGTGGATCTGGAAAAGGAAAAAAACAAAGAGGAAATTGGATGGGCAGGGGAAAGTAAGGCTCAAAAAACTGGAGATGGGGAGTTTGTAAACTAGCTGAAAGTAGCCGTCTATTCCCATTTGAGGGTATTCCAAAAGTAGGAAACTGGTTAAAACATAGTATCAAACCTAGGAGGGTGTTTAATTTTTACTGAAGTCTAACTTCAATTTGCTTTATTCTTTAAACATGACAGTTTGCTCAGGTCATCCAACTAACTTTGTCTCTAAAGCGGAACTAGAACTCACGGTCTCCCAGTTTCTAGCCTGATGCCTTAACTGCTACACCAAACTAGTTCTCTAAATTAGACTTGATATAGGGAAAATAACCATTAAAAAAAACACCCTCTCCAAATTCTTTTTCCCCAAAGGAAAACATCTTGACTTTTTCCACACAAATGTCATGGGCATCCTTACTGTGGCCCTCACTTCTCAAAAAGCTTTTGGATGAATTCAGCAAATGCCTTTATTCTAAAACACAGTTAATTAAAAGGAGCCAAATCAACTGTAGTTTAAAGGCTGCTTTGTTTCAACAAACTCAGCAGAGTTGAGGATCATACTAAATTGTGATTAAAGGAGAAGTTGAAATTGTGAATGCTGAGGATCTTTTCATGGCTATGATTGAGGTCATAAAACTAAGAGCCTTTGAGAGTCAAAAGCTTATGTTGTCCTGATCTCACAGCATTATATCATAGTTTGATATTATAAATAAACTGAATCAAACCTTGTCCAGATTTTTGATCTTGATATAAGCAATGGAGTTATATAACTCCCAGAATTTGCCACCCAACATGACCTGCATTGAAAATTGTGGAAGTCTAGATATTTGGAGGAGACAATGGTTGGAAAAGCTTAGATGACATATAGCTGTGTTTGCACATTACATTCAGTCATAGGCTGGCTTATTTTGGTTTTGTATCAATGTGTAATGTGAACATATCATTGCAATAGTGGCGAACATATCATTCTCACATATCTGGTGAGAAAAATCACTAAAAAAAGTTGTAACAACCACTTATGTCCCAAAGGTGCTGACTGAATAACTGAAGAAGCTTCTAGGATGAGAGGCGAAACTTCTTCAAGAAAAAACAAAGAAAGTCCAGTTGCCTCTTGAAAAAGCACCTTTGGGACAGTCATGACCTGGAAGACTGGGAATCTCCATAGACAACAACCACATATGTTTATTTGTTAATTGTGAAATTATAAAAATAAATGCAAGGATCAAGTATTTGGCCAGCCAGTTAGATGTGTGGCCTATTTGAATATCACATATCTTGGATAATGAATGAAGCCTACTGTATTTAATATTAAGCAAAACTATTTTGGTGGCTGTCCAGTAATAAGAAGGAGAAAAACTGAGGGGAAAGATTTAATAATATATTAAATTTATTTTTCAACTGTTATGCTGACGCTTTAACTGGAATGGTCTTAAACTTCCCTGAATCTTCTAATCTCCCCATTCTCTTTTTAAATATAATATATTTGACCTACCTGTCTAACAAACACGTTTTATATTCTATACAAGTGATAATGGAAATGGTATGGACTCATGTATATGAGTTGGGGAAATTGTTGCCTGAGGATAATGTTTTCTTGTTACCCAAGAAAATGGAAGGAACCAGGTTGGGATATTCTAGTATATCCAGTCTGAGATATTGATGGGACATTTCTCAAAGGCCAGCAGTGGAACAATGTTTTCTGATTGCCAGACAAGGTTCAAACCTTTTTATAACTGCTGTGTCACTCACACAATCCTTTCCCTGAGAATATTCAGAAATGAAAAGAGAAATGACAGAATAGTTCTCCCTGTGGGCTCATACAGACTTAGGTCTAGTATGTCCTTCAACCTTTATCTACTTTGAAATGATTACAATTACTTTGCTGCATCTTGACAAGGGCAGAAAGAACTTTTCTCTCAGGAACAAAACTAACTTTTGCTTTTTGCTTGGCCTAACTTATGTTCAAAAGTACGTTTGAACATAAAGCGTAATTTTTTTGACTTTGAGTAAAAAGCAATTTCTGACAAGCCAAAATACACCCACCTATTGTGTCACTGCTTTGGAAGGGACATTTAGACTGCTGAGTCCCTGCTTGCTGTAGGAATCCAAATTAAAGTCACTTTTTGTGTGATAGGCAGCCATATAAATTTGATAAATTTATTTATTAAATTTATATGGCCACCAGTCTCACAAAAAGTAACTCTGGGCAGTGTTCAACAATGAATTAAAACAACAAGTGTATAAAACAATTGTTATTAAAAATATTAAATAGTCATTATTAAAACAAATAAAACCACAGGTGAGACTGAACGTCATTCACAGTGATGGAATCATCATCAGATTTCATCATTTCCCTGGGATGACAAAGCCACATCTTGAAGGACTTTCTGAACATTAGCAGGGATAGAGGCAACTTAACTTTGGGGTGGGGGAAGAAAGTTCCACGAAATGGGTGCCATGGCAGAGAAGGCCTAACGCTTGGGACCCACCCAAGAGGACCAGAGATCCCTAGTGGACAGGACCCAGGCCCACAGCATGTTTTCTCTACCTGACCTGATGGGATAGGCTGACGTAACTGAGGAGAGATGATCCCTCAGATGATTTCAATCACATGCTATGAAGGGCTTTAAAGATTGAAACCAGCATCTTGAATTGGACCAGAAGCAAACTGGCAGCTTTTGCAGTTCTCAGAGCAGAGATGTAACACATGAACAGTTCTAGCACATAATTGCACCAGCTGAAGCTTCCAAGATATTCTTCAATAGAAGCCCCATGAAGAATTCATTATAGTAATCCAATTAGGAAATGACTAGGACATGATGACTGTGAGGGAGCCCCTGATCTAGGAACGGGGGTGGGGGGGGGCAACTGTACACAATTGGTGCAGGCGAGGAAGGTATCAACAAGTCAATATAATTTTGTGGCAACACAATGCAAACTCTGCCACTTTTAAATGTGTGTTGATGTTGAACATACATACAAAGAGGCAGGTCTTGCACTGTGCAAATAGCATCTTGCCTTTTCTGACACCCTCTCTTTCGAGGATGGTATTATGTCTGGATAAGTGACTCCACTTCTGGATGCTGAACTGCTCTTATAGTTAGGAAGTTTGGGTGAAAAATTGCATGAGATTCTGCACTGTAGTCCAGAGCAATGAAGTAGTATGCCAAGGACTCATTTGGGAAAAGCCAGATGTCAAAGGTAGTTTGTGGTAAAATAGGGAATTCAATTTTTGGTAAGTCTTATCATTGTTCTTTCAAATACTTTAGATCTGAATCCTAAAAATGCAATTGCTTAAGTTATTTAAGACTCCTTGGTTGTTGTTTTTTTACTATACAGGTAGTTATTGACTTACAACAGTTCATTTAGTGACAGTTCAAAGTTACAACAGCACTGAAAAAAGTGATTTATGACCATTTTTCACACTTATGACCATTGTAGCAGCCCCATGATCACGTGATCCAAATTCAGATTCTTAGCAACTGACTCATATTTACGATGGTTGCTGTGTCCCAGAGTCACGTGATCCCCTTTTGTGACCTTCTGACAAGCAGAAGTCAATGGGAAAGCCAGATTCACTTAACAACTGTCTTACTAACTTAACAACTGCAGTGATGCACTTAACAACTACAGCAAGAAAGGTCGTAAAACAGGACAAATCTCACTTAACAGCTGTCTCGCTTAGCAACAGAAGTTTTAGGCTCAATTGTGGTCGTAAGTCAAGGACTACCTGTAACAAGCAAATGGACTTTTAGAAATCCTTGCCTTTTTCGGGCTATTCAGTAACAGAGCACAAGCAGCAGCAAGAATATAAATTTCAAGCCTTTATGAATTAAAAGAAGAAAAATATGGAGGAGGAGGAGGAGGAGACAAACTGTGTCTCTTCTGGACATGAAGGAGAAGAGAAATGAAGCGTTCAAGTGTTGCTTCTTCAAGTCCCCGCTTGTCCCGAGGCTGTCTGTCTCTCCCATTGCAAAGCATTAGCATTTTTCAAAGTCAGCCCTTCTTCTCGATGACCCATATCAGGAATGAGTGGCAGAGATGAGAACCAAGAGCTGCAAGACTTTGAAAACAGGCCCAGGGCACTGTGGGAGGGATATTGAGCCATATAGATAGAGCAGCAATTATCCAGAAGCCTCTTTGAAAGATAGAAATCAGAAGCCCAGTCATCGCATTGCTAATGTATACTCCTTTTGAGGGCAGATCCTTTGCTCTTGAAAATAAACTACCTCCTTTCCACACAGTACGTTTGGCATCCTTCTTGCAAACCCCCGGCTCAGATCAAGACCCCCAATTCTCCTGACAGCGTGTTTCACAATAATCAGTTATGAAGGAAGGAAGGAAGGAAGGAAGGAAGGAAGGAAGGAAGGAAGGAAGGAAGGAAGGAAGGAAGGAAGGAAGGAATGTGGTCCTCGACTTATGACCACAATTGAGCCTAAAATTTATGTTGCTAAGGGAGCAATGTGTTAAGTGAATTTTGCCCCATTTTTACGACTTTCCTTGTCACGTTTGTTAAGTGGATCACTGCAGTTGTGAGCTTAGCGACACCATTGTTAAGTAAATCCGGATTCCCCCTTGACTTTGTTGATAAGACGGTCACAAAATATGATCATGTGACCCTGGGGACACTGCAGCCATCATAAATATGAATCAGTTGTCAAGCATTGGAATGTAAATCACATGACCGTGGGAATGCTGCAACGGTCGTAAGTGTGAAAAATGATCAGAAGTCACTTTTTTTAGGACCGTTGTAACTTCGAACATTCACCAAATGAACTGTTGTAAGTCAAAGACCACCTGTAAATAAATCAGTACTAAAAACACTAACAGAAAAGATGCTTCTTACTGTAAAAAAATATTCCCTTGTGCAAGCCCAGTAGAAGTTCAACATTTTCTCTGACATTACTTCTAGTAGCAATAACACCACCATCACTACCAAATTATTTTCATTACTTCCTTTTAAGGTCACTGCCTTGTCTTAAGATAGACTTTACCTGAGCTAGGAAACCATTCCTATCAGCCATGTTCAGATTACGATTAGGTCTCAAGCAATCCAAATGATCCTGGATTAGTTTGGAATTACTTAGCTTTACTGGGCCAGTTTGTGTCCAGCAAAACCAGAAGTAAGTTGAACACAGAGTTAGGTCTCTTTCTATTCCAACCTCCAGGAAAACGAGTGCAGTCTAGAGCAGGGGTCCCCAAGCCCCAGTCCGTGGACCAGTACTGGGCCACAGCATGCCAGCAACTGGTCCGCACAAACAAGGAAAGCCCCATCCACAGGATGCAGGCAGCACACAAAACCATACCCCCTCTGGTCCACAGAAAAACCTTTCTCCACGTAACCGGTCCCTGGTGCCCAAAAGGTTGGGGACCTCTAGTCTAGAGCAGGGCTTTTCAACCTGTGGTACGCGTACCACTTGTGGTACATTAACAAGTGGCAGGTGGTACGCAGCCCTGCCTAGCCAAGTGTAGTGGGGGAGGGAAAGAGCCAGCGCAGGCAAGGACTTACAGTGAGAGAGTCCTCTGGAGCTGCAGTGGCTGGGGAGAGACAAAGGGCCCAGGCTCAGTTCTGGCTCACCCTCCCCCATGAGAAAGAGGGAGGAGATGGAGAGTGGAAGGATTCTTATGTGCTTTTGTGACTTTGAAGTTCTGGGATTTGTGCAATGTGGGCTTTGTGTTCTTAAGGAGTGTTTGGCAATTTCTATTTGGCTGATGGCTGATGTCTCGTGTTAGCTTCTATTGCTCTGCTATTGTTAGCTGTAAGTTTTGCTGCAAGGGATTTTGAAGTATTTTTCTCCTGAATGGATTTTGCCTGTAGATTCTTTTACCTATGAATGGAGCCATTTGGGGAGGCTGCCTTAGCCGGCAGCCAATACTTACTACATTTTTTTTCTTCCTTACTTTCCTTTCTAGCCAGTAGCTAATTCTTAAAGGGAAATGTGCCCTTTTAAGCTAGTTCACTCAGCAGTTTGTCTTTTCTGTTTCTGGAGGCTTTTCCTTGTTTGATGAATATAAGGAAGAGAAAAAATATGGTTGTTTTTTTTTTCAAATTCTTCCTTCAGAAGGAGGTGGGCATGAGAAAGAGGGAGGCAGGGAAGGAGGGAGGGAGGGAAGTCCTGCCTTAGCACTTGGCCACCAGCAGCCCTGCCATTGACTTTATTTGTCAAAAGGTTGCAAAAGGGGATCACATGACCCTGGGACACTGTGACCATCATAAATATGAATCAGTTGCCAAGCATCCAAATATAAATCACATGACCCTGGGCATGCTGCAATGGTCATGAGTGTGAAAATGGTCATAAGTCATTTCAGTGCAATTGCAACTTTGAACAGGGTTTTTTTTTTTTGGTCATCAAGTTTTTGACACCTTGCTAGGTGGTACTCGAATATTGCCATATCCTAAAAGTGGTACAATCGGTGAAAAGGTTGAAAAGCCCTGGTCTAGAGCACTCTTGAATATTGGGTTTCTAAGGCCTTCAAATCTACTTTTATTTTACACCCCTTGTAAATAAGGGTTTATTGGATGTTGAAAAGGACAGGGGAGGCTAACCCTAGCTCTGCCACATTGGTGGGGCTTCAATCCCAATCAAGACATTACATACAGTATTTGCTTAAATTACATCCAGAGGGTGGGATATAAGTAGACCAATTTAGATTCTATTGATTGATTGCTGCTGCATCATTGGATACATACCTCATTTATTTGAACAGGGGTGAAAAAAATATTTGAAAGGGGGTGGGGTGAGTGAGGGGCAGACTATGACATGCATAAGTGCAGTCAGAAGGTCAAACTGCACATGCTTGTTATATATAAGGCAGCAAACTCTACTTATTTTGTTTTTAATGATATGGAGTATTAGATGTGCTAATATTCAGTTTCCATTCTGTCCTATGCAGAATTGAAAAGAATTTGGAATTGGGGGTAACTATGTTTATCCAGATTGGAATTCTGCACACTTCCAAAACAGAAAGTCAAGCCAGTAAGATCAGCTACATGCTACATAATAAACGTAGTAGAAACCACTAGAGTAATTAGAGGCTAGAGAAATACGGAGAGATCAAAGCAGAAAACTCTAAAGTTAAATCTAAGTTCATTCGTAATATTATGAATTCATGGATGAACAAGGTTAAAAAGTTAAAAGATAAGAGAATAAGCAAATGCATAGATAGGAAGACAGACCAACAATCACTAAGACTTTACAATAGGAAGAACAAGTAAGTAATACAGAGAATTAGGTTTCGATTAAGTTAGAATCATACTGACTTGGAGAAAAAAATGAAAGAATAATCAACAGAAATGTTAGGAATAAATAGTAGGAATCGATAAAATAAGCAAAATAAATTTCTAACCACTATCATAACTCTTGAAATATTCTGTTCAGACGACTATCGTAAAACAATCAGGCCACAGACAAGTTGAAATATTGTTTCAATATTGTTTCCTCAAAGCACAAGAACATTTATGGCTATTCTCTTAAAATGCAATGCAATTTTTTTTTAGCTTAGCTGTGACAGCTTTGAAGTATAAAATGCATTTTTGAAACTGATATATGCCTCACTTTGGATTAAATATATTAACAGCATGTTTGATGATTCAACACACAGTGTTTCTGCAAAACTGCAGTTTAAATGTTTAAATGTCATAGTCCAATAAATAAATGTGGTGCGTGTTGATTTAAAATAGAATCCCAATTATTTCAGTGCTGGTGAGCCTCAACTAAGTGTTCATACAATTACAGCCTGAATTATTTTGAAAATTAATGAGTTTATTTTATGGTAGAGCTTCTACTTTCAAGTATATTTATAGATGCAGTACTATAAATTTGTACTACTTTTTTTTCAAAAAAGGTATAGAGTAATTCCAGTGATACTATTTGCAGGGGTTCTTTAACATATTTAAAATATTTGGAATGCTTATATTCTTATTTCTTAGACCAAAGAGCCTCGATATCTGAAAGGGTGCAATCAGTTTAGTCCTATTCCCACCCTCCAAAAATTATAACCCTTTCCTTTCCTTTCCTTTCCTTTCCTTTCCTTTCCTTTCCTTTCCTTTCCTTTCCTTTCCTTTCCTTTCCTTTCCTTTCCTTTCCTTTCCTTTCCTTTCCTTTCCTTTCCTTTCCTTTCCTCTCCTCCCCTCCCCTCCCCTCCCCTCCTCTCCTCTCTTCTCTTCTCTTCTCTTCTCTTCTCCTCTCCTCTCCTCTCCTCTCCTCTCTTCTCTTCTCTCTCTTCTCTCTCTTCTCCTCTCCTCTCCTCTCCTCTCCTCTCCTCTCCCCCTCCCCTCTCCCCCTTCCCTTTTCCTTTTCCCTTCCCCTTTACCCACCTTCCTTTTTAAAGAAAAGGTAAGAAAGAAACTGTACAGGAAATATAAAAAGATCATTTTGTCAACACAATGAGAGAGAGGAAAAAAAATAACTTTCCTGAATATTTAAAATCTTCCACAACTGAATGGTTGCAGTTGCTAGGAAACATGGACCACATGTGCGGAAATATCCTCTTCTTGTACTGTATTGTGTTTTCCAATGAGAGGATTTTTGCACACACTTGATGGAAGGACTGGGCTGTAGATCAATAATTTAGTACCACATATGATTAGCCCGTATGTCAGCTTAACACTGCATGGTGTGTATAAAGGAGGAAGGTAAAGCAGTGTATATGGTGATTCTAGACATCTAACAATACAAAGAAATATAATACAGGTAGTCCTCGACTTATCACCACAATTGAGCCGAAAATTTCTGTTGCTAAGTGAGACAGTTGTTAAGTGAATTTTGCCCCATTTTACAACCTATCTTGCCAAAGTTCCTAAATGAATCACTGCTGTTAAGTTAGTAACAAGGTTGTTAAGTGAATCAGGCTTCCCTATTGACTTTGCTTGTCAGAAGAGCACAAAAGGAGATCACATGACCCCAGGACACTGCAACCGTCATAAACATGAACCAGTTGCCCTGCATCCAAATTCTGATCACGTGACCATGGGGATGCTGCAATGGTTATAAGTGTGAAAAATGGTCATAAGCCACTTTTGTCAGTGATGCTGTAGCTTTGAATGGTCACTAAATGAACTGTTGTAAGTTGAGGACTACCTGTGTCTATTCCCCGTAGGGACACATGTGCCTTAGATTCTCTTCTGCATGGTAGCTAGAACCTGTGGTTAATGACAGCAATGTTTTAAAAGACAAGGTTTTTTATATATATATAAAAAAGTGGAATGAAAGACTTGCTTTGATTTATATGAGAATAAATAGGAACCTGCACCAAAATGTAATAAGGGGAAGAATGGCATGATGAAAAGGAGACAACCATCATTGGCTACTCCGTTCATTCTGAGAACTTTCCAAACAAGGAAGAGGAACTGTCTATATGCCTTGTATGATTGTGAGAATACAGGTTTCCCATTGCAAACCTTGTCTGTATTGCCACATCTAAGAATAAATATTTTCTGTTTGATCCAAAATAAAGAGTTAAATACCTTAAAGGTATCATACAGAAAAGCTGCATTGGGAAATCGGCCATTTGAATTCAAAGAGGAAAAGAGGATTCAATGTAGCCATTCTTTGAAGAAGTGGCATCTTTTCCTGGGATTGCTCTCTACTGTTGGAAATGCGAGTGTCAACGCTGCTAACTTTGAATGTTCTTGCCTTGACAAAATATGCAGAGCTGTGTGGTATTTTTAGAGTTAACTTAAATGATGCTGGGAAGGGAAGAGAAAGAATGTGTGTGGGGTTTACTTTAAGAAGCAGCCCATGCACAGAAAACGGAAGGGAACCTTTACCCTTCAAACTGATTGGAGAACGTGATTTATGACAGCAAAATAAGGGAGGGAAATATGCTAGCAAAATATGTGCCAGGGGAGGGGAATTTAGATCTTGGCACCCTTCCATGCCATGCCAACATTTTTGTTACATGAATAAAGACTTTTTAGGATAAACAATGCCTGGAAGTTCTTTGAAGTGTTTCATTAGTCGGAACCTTGACAGCTGATTATAGTCATCAGAAAAGCTCATGTAGAAATGAAAGTTTCCAATGATGATAATCTGTTGTTATAAAATTGCAAAGCAATAATGAAGCAAAGTATTTTCTCCACGTCAGTTCCTATCTAATCAGAAATGAGACCCACCAGGTTTCATGAGATTTAGATAATGACTTAAATAGAAAAAACAGGTTAAAAAAATGAAGTTTTCCCTACCAGTCTAGGGCACGGGGCTTATCTCTGTGGCTGATGGAGCCAGCATTTTCTGAAGACAATTTCCCTGGTCATGTGGCCAGCATGGCTATATGCCAAAGGTGCACTGTTACCTTCACAATGAAGTGGTACCTATTTATCTACTCTCATTTGCAAGCTTTCGAAGTGCTAGGTGGGCAGGAGCTGGGGCAAGGAACTGGAGCTCTCCCTGCTGCGTGGAGTTTGGGTCTCAAACCTGGGCAGCCAGCTCTCCAGCTCACAAGCTCAGTCTCTTTAACCACTGAGTCATCGTGCACCCTAGAAAAAAAAGGAGAAGTGAATTTAGGAGATAGGTAATTTGAACCATGTTTTCTACCTCATTCTCTTTAGGCTAAACAACAGTTTGAAAGAAAGCAAAAAGCAAGTCACAGCCAGGACCTGGCACTCGGGGGGAGTTGTTAGGAGGACCCTTAACTTATTTTTTCTCCCCTTCTGGCTTTCTATTAAATCCACTTCAGTAGAGGGAACATGAGTCACAGAAACTTTCTGTTGCTTGCAAACCAGATCCTGGTTTGGTGCTTTGTTCACTGTGATATCTTTGTGCAGAGTGTTTTGTTTATTAATAAATAATAAATTAACACAAAATATTTTGTATTAATTTATATCTGTTATATAAAAGAAGGTAAAGGTTTCTCTGTCAACTGTGTCCAACTCTAGGGCATGGTGCTTAGCTCTGTGTATATGTATGTATGTATGTATTTATGTATGTTTGTATGTATATATGTATGTATATATATACACATATGCATACGCATACACATATGCCTATGCCTACACATACGCCTATACATACACACACACACACGTGTGTGTGTGTGTGTGTAGGTGTATGTGTAGGCGTATGTATATATATGTGTTGGGTGGAACACCCAGCAAATGTAAAATAATCTGTTCTGCGTTTCACTCCAGTCTAGGAGCATCTTTTGCAGGCAGACTTCACTACTGTGAACACTGTAAATTCAAAATTTTGTGGTTGACAAAGAGTTAAATGGGAGACTAGTATAGCTATTTCGAGCTCTTTAGCTCTCATCAGCTAGTCATACCCTTCTGAGATTCGAACCTGGGCAGCTTGCATGTTAGGCAGCTGTATTAACCTCTAGGCCACAGGTTCCCCTCACTCCTGTCAGCAGAAACCAGGGAGGATATATCTATATGTTGGGTGAAGCACCCAGTCTACCAAATATGACTAGCTGACGAGAGCTAAAGAGCTCGAAATAGCTATACTAGTCTCCCTTTAACTCTTTGTCAGCTACAAAATTTTGAATTTACAGTTATCACAGTAGTGACGTCTGCCTGCAAAAAATGCTCCTAGACTGGAGCGAAATGCAGTAGCAGATGCTTTGTCCTATATTTGGTAGACACATACATACATACATACAAACATACATACAAACAAACATACATACAAACAAACATACATACGTTGTGTGGCTTACAAAGATGATAGATAGATAGATAGATAGATAGATAGATAGATAGATAGATAGATAGATAGATAGATAGATAGATAGATAGATAGATAGATATAGATTAGATATAGATTAGATATAGATATAGATATAGATATATAGATATAGATATAGATATAGATATAGATATAGATATAGATATAGATATAGATATAGATATAGATATAGATATATAGATATAGATTGAAACTGCTAAGTTCAGAGGCAGCACTCCTTGGAGTATCAGGAAGAAGCCAAATAAGATAGGAAAAATCCTGCTGTCAATTTCTCACAAACAGCCTATACAAGAAACAGAATGTTTGCCTATCTGGCCCTTTGCTCTGTTCTACCATGATTCTTTGTGATAATCCTAAATCCATCAAAAAACCTCATTACAACCTGAGACTATAATAGGCTAAGGAAGCAATCCAAATCCAAATCCAAATCCAAATGTACTCTTCTTCTTCTTCTTGTGCCATATCCGTTATCGGACGTTGGTGATCATGTTAGCGATCAGCAGGTGTTAACTCAATTCCCAGGAAAACAGAGATGGGAAGTGAGGTAAAATATTAGGCTCCAAAATTGGATGAATTCATCACTTTGCAGTTCCAGGCTTAGAACAAAGCACTCTAGTTCAACACATCTCTCATCATGATGGCTGCACATAATGGCTGTTTTTGTGAGCCACGTCTCAAGGAGAATACAGCTTCAGTAACTCAAGACTGATTAAGACCAGAGTCAGGTTATAACTCAGGAGGTTCTGACCAGGCTTGCAATTTTTAAGGAAAAGAATATCCGATCTAGGTCTACTGTAGGGCTGACCGCCCCCCCCCCCCCAAACACAGAGGAATTTGTTTAGGACTGTATGATGGATGGAATGGCAGGAAAAAAAATAGTTTACAGCTCACCACAACCAACTAGGGTGGCTACTAGCAAAAACATTCAGAAATGCTAACAGATGTCTGGATTTTTGCTATATTGAAATAAGCCTGCTGCTTTCACTTCACCCCCACAAGAGCACTTTGAACCAGAGTACTTTTCTCTTTCCTGAGAGTGCTTTATATATGCAAGCCCCAGGCACCAGAACAGGTGTCCTTAAATATAGCCATCAGCTCTAATGACTAATGATGGAGGCGAAGGCAGCAGAGAGAGACATCCGAGAGGTTTGCCTTAGGGTCCAGAGAGTGCTTCAATTATGTTCCCAGTCTCAAGTTCAATGAAATCACCATGGGGGGGGGGGTGTAGTTAACTCCTCTTTATTCCATTCTATAGATTGACTTGGCCTAGGGCTGCTGTTCTTCCCTCAAGTTCAGTATACAAAGATACTCAGCAGCTCCTCTCATTCTGTAGCTAATAAAAGAGCATGGAATCTACAGAAACCATCCCAGACTCTTATGTCTGTAGACAGCTCTCTGAAGGATGTGTGGCAGCTTCTAAGGAAATTCAGTTTAGTACATCCAATTTAGTATGTCCACTCCGGAAGACTCTGGGAAGCTTACAAAATTCTCTCTCTCTCTCTTTTAATTATATCATGTTAAACCAAGCCTGAGAACAGAATCGTGTCTTAAGGGCATTCTGAGATACATTTATAGATGGTTTTCCATATTTTTGGGGAATATGCGGTTCCACAGGGCAGGGACTGCAGCACAGAAAGTATGCTTTCTTGGTCCTATATAAGATAGCTGTCAATGCTGCTAACATCGAATGTTTTTGCCTGACATTATATGTGGATGCAGACATTTACTATTTAACCTGTGTATTACTTTAGAGCCACTATTAGATGGTATGGAGGGGGGGGGAGTGGGAGAATGTGCTTGGGAACTAGTTAGCCATAACAATATTTCAGTAGAGCATCTTCAAGGCTGGATGTAATATGAGCAGATAAAATATGGCGGTTATGGAACGGGAGGGAAAGTTCACACTTTAAACTAATTGGAGAATGTGATTAATGACTGTCAAATGAGGGAGGGAAATGTGCTCAGATACTGTGGGATGAAGTAGGAGGGTTCAGATTTTGCCTTCGCTTATGTATGTGTCGAAGCTATGTTGCTATTAAAAGATTCTTAAAGGAAAACAATGCCTCAAGTTTCTTTCAAAAGCCTCTTCTTTCGGAACCATAACATCAAGCCAAAATCCAACAAACTTTTCAGACTTTTTGGGGGTTCCAAACCCCAATTGCTATTCCTAGAACTGAAGGGATAGACTGACAAAGATTTGGAGAAGAGAACAGCATGGAAGAAGACGAATTGCCTAAGATCAGCACCCCTGCAGCAGCAAGTTCCCCAGAGGGGGGAGCAACAGCGAACAAGCTGGTAGAGAGAGAACCCTCGCAAATCTCCCAGCTGGGAGCAAGGCCAAAGAGATTAGGAGAGCTGATCTGGTCTTCAGACTGGGAGAAACCGAGCGTGGAATCCGGAGGTTTTGTAACAGCCTTCCCATCTTCAAAGACTTCCAAGACGGATGAGTTGGAGCCACAACAAAGGGATCCTCACAGATTACATCCCCCACACCAGTGGAGAGCTGCCAAGCCTTCTGCCACTGAAGACTCGGGTGAGTGGAAATATCCAACTGCCACTCATAGTCAGTCAGTTGAGAATTTGGCAGAAAGATTTGAGGAATTAGAAGTGAGGGGCACGGAACAGTCCCTGCTGAGAGAGGCCCCCAGCCTCTCCCTCGCAGACCAAACAGTCTTCCGGACCCTGGAGCCCCCTGCCAGGGCCTCCAGCCCCACAGAGAGAGGGAAACCCAGCCTGGGCCCCCTGCCTCAATGGGGAGTTTGGCAGCCCCCACAGACGGAGGATCAAAGGCCTCTGAGCGTGCATCAGCTAATAGAGGCCTTACAGCAGCTTGGGGTGGTGTCAAAGCCAGGAGAGCAACAGCAGGTGGGTCCGCAAATGAGAGAGGCCCAGCAACCATGGAGGGGCCTACAGCAGCAGAGGGCGCCGTCATCCCCCGCAGGCCAACAACAGAGAAGGCAGCAACTGCCCCCACCTAGTCAGCAACTTTTAGAAAACCTCCCACGATTCGAGAGGCCAGTACTGCCAGTATTGCAACCACAGCAGGGTGGAGGACCGCAGCCCCTGAACGTGTGACCCCTGGGCATACAACAGCAACCAGGGTGGGGCCAGCTGCAACTGGGAGCGCCACCACTACAGTGGAGAGCTCAGCAGCCATTGAATCAGCAACAAGGGTGGGCCCAGCAGCAACAGCCACAGTGGGGCCCACAACAGCCTATAATTGGGCCACCCTTCAGAGCAACCTTCGATGGGGACTCAGAGAAGCTAATTTTTTTCCTCAACCAAGTACGTTCTCATTTAAACTGCTGGGCCTATCTCTACCCAGACCCAGGTGCCATGGTCGATGTGATTGCGTCCAACCTAGAGGGAGAGGCATCCGAATGGCTGAACAATTTATATAATGAGCAAGCCCCCGAATTAGATGATCCCCACCTCTTCCTCCTAGGGCTGAGAGAAAGATTTGAGGACCCATCCATTAGCCTTAGAGCAGGAGGACAAATCCACAAAATAAAACAAGCTGGCAGAACTGAGTATGTGTGCGAGTTCCGTAAGATAGCTGGTCAAATAGAGGGGTGGCCTGAGCAATCCCTAATCCATCTCTTCATTGAGGGATTAGACGACCACCTCTCCCAGGCCTGCATTTATCGAGCAGTACCTGATCAGCTGCACGAGTGGTACCAGGCAGTGGTGAAGCAAGACGTTCAACTCACCCGCTATAAGAAGCCTCCCCCACCTGAACTCGAGGTAAGACCAGAGCAACCCAGATGACAGCTACCCCCCAAAAACCCCCAACGGCTACGGCCGCTGAAAGGCCCAGACCACCTGCAGGTCCGCCAATCACATGCTTCCAATGTGGACAGCAGGGACATCGAGCATCAAACCGCCCGGTTCCCTACCCCCAACAGCAGAGCAGACTGGGACCTGCAGTGAGGAAGAGACCTGTCCAGCAGCCATCGAGAGAAAAATCCAACGGGATCACACAGCAACTAGTTGCCCAAGTTACCTCCCCTACACAGGAGGACACTGGAACTGAGGCTGGATCCACCCCCACTCTACCCTCTTTTGACAGCGATGACGAAGGAGAGAACGACCCAATGGTGAGTCGACCAATCCCTCCTTTTTCACTGCCTGCAAGGCTAATCAGTCCTAAGTCAGGAGCACAGACAGACTTAAAAGTGCTAGTTGATTCTGGATGCTCCCGATGTATCATTAGCTTGCCCTTTGCCATGAAATTGGGTATACAAGCAAAATTGCTCTCCAAGCCAATGAGGTTTGAGCAAGCCGATGGCTCCCTGATGGGAGGAACTTTTGTCACGCAACTAACTGAGCCTCTACGCCTAGAAATAGGTGAGCACTGGGAGTTCATACGCTTCCTGGTGGCTCCAAAACTGACTGAGGCTGTGATCCTAGGATTAGCCTGGTTGGACAAATGGAAGCCATTTATCTGGTGGGAGAAAGGAATGAGAACTGTGAGGCTACCAATAGGGCCAACCCCCCCCCATTCAACAGATGTTGCGGAACACTTTAGGCCACCTAATGAGCGAGCACATATAGCTGCCTCACTGTCACCAGACGAATCACTCATCCCCAATGAATACCGGGACTTAGCGGAGGCATTTAGTGAAAATGAATGCGATGTCCTACCTCCTCACAGGCCCAATGACTATTCTATCGAACTGGTGCCAGGAGCCAAGCTCCCATGCCCGAGAATGTACGCTATGTCCCCCCTCGAAATGGAAGAGATGCAGCAATACGTGAATAAAAACCTAGTGAAGGGGTTCATTGAACGAGCCAGATCTACCGTGGGAGCCCCCGTATTATTTAAAGAAAAAAAAGATGGGTCTCTTCGTCTCTGCGTAGACTATAAGGGGTCTCAACGCTGTAAATGTGCAAAACAAATACCCCCTCCCCCTCCTACAGGACTTATTAACTCATCTGGCTAAGGGGAGTGTCTTCACTAAATTAGACCTGAGAGAGGCATATTACCGAGTGAGAATAAAGGAGGGAGACGAGTGGAAGACTGCCTTCAACTGCCCCATGGGGAGCTATCAATTCAAGGTCATGCCATTTGGACTACAGGGGGCCCCAGCCGTATTCATGCAGTTGATTAATGAGGTCCTACATGATCACTTGTACAAAGGGGTTCTGGTGTACCTTGACGATATCCTGATATACAGCACGAATATGACTGATCACATAAAGCTGGTGAGAGAAGTGTTAAAGAAACTATTGAATGCCAAGCTTTATGCCAAATTGTCAAAATGTGAATTTCACCAGACCCGATTAGATTACCTCGGCTACAGAATTTCCAACGAGGGCATTGAGATGGATCCAGCCAAGGTGAAAGCTATAATCGAATGGCAGCCCCCAAAAACCCGCAAACAGCTCCAGAGCTTTCTAGGTTTTGCCAACTTCTACCGTCAATTCATCCCCTCTTTTGCCAAGATTGCCCTACCCCTTACAGATTTACTCAAAACAGGCAAAAGAGGAGGGAAGCCGCGACCGGGCCAACCACTAGCATGGACTATGAACTGTCAAACAGCTTTTGAGAATTTAAAGAGACTATTTGCTGCTGAACCGGTCCTAAAGCACCCCTGCCCAGGGGAGCCCTTTGTAATACAAGCCGACGCCAGCGATGTGGCAGTTGGAGCTGTATTACTTCAAAAGAACAAGAATGGAGTCCTGCAACCCTGCGCCTACACCTCCAAAAAATTTACGGAAAGTGAACGGAGATGGGCAATATGGGAGAAGGAGGCCTTCGCAATTAGATGGGGGCTGTTAAACTGGCGACACTACCTAGAAGGGAGCAAGGTGCCATTTGAAGTATGGACAGATCACAAAAACCTAGAGGCACTGAAAACTCCCCGCAAATTGTCCCCAAAGCAAGTACGGTGGGCACAGTACTTTAACCGCTTCAACTTTACTCTAAAGTACATACCAGGGGAAAAAAACTTCCTAGCTGATGCGCTATCGAGATTGCCCCAATACAAAAGCGAACGTGAAGAAGTTAATGAGGCGATTATCTCCAATCCACAACCTGTTGCACAAATCACGCCTCGCAGGGTCCCTAATCCGGATGACCCTGGAGCAAAGAAAATAAAACGAGAGCTCCTCACCGATCAATGGTTCAAAGATAATCAAACCTCCTTGACGTGCCGGGATGGTTTGGCTTACAAGGGGGGGAAACTGTATTTGCCCGAATCCCTCCATCTCAATGCTCTCAAACACAGCCATGATGTAAAGCAGGCTGGACACTTTGGATATCTAAAAACTCTACATCTCACCCGCCGGCAATTTTGGTGGCCGGGACTAAAACGGGATGTGGAAAACTATGTGAAGAGTTGTACCATATGTGCCACAATGAAAAGAATCCCGGGGGAAACCCCTGGGTTACTGCAGCCGGTGGCAGACCCTTCCCAACCCTGGGAAGAAATAGCTATGGACTTTATCGTAGACCTACCTGAAAATAGAGGAAATACTGTTATCTGGACTGTAATAGACCTGTTTTCGAAGCAGGCTCATTTCATCACCTGCAAAGGACTCCCATCCGCCCAACGACTGACTAAATTGTCTCTGAAACATATCTACCGACTGCACGGCGCCCCTAAGCGAATAATCTCAGACAGGGGGGTGCAGTTCACAGCAAAGTTTTGGAGGAGTTTTCTTAAATTAATTGGATCATCTCAAGGCTTATCATCTGCTTTTCATCCGGCCACCAATGGAGCTGCTGAATCCGCTAACAAAATGGTGGAGCAATATCTCAGATGCTACGTGTCTTATCAACAGACAAACTGGACTGACCTCCTCCCTTTTGCAGAGGTGGCGTACAATAATTCTGTGCACAGCAGCACCAGCTACACACCTTTCAGAGTAGCCACAGGCAAAGAGTTCGGTCCAATACCTGAATACCCCCAAGTGCCAACCGCTTCCCAGACACTTGACCAATGGGTGAGGGGATGGGAGGAAGTTTGGAGAAACACAAAATCTGCTTTAAAAAAGACTTTTGAAACCTATAAAAAGCAAGCTGACAAAAAGAGGGCTCCCCAAAGAACGTTCTAAGTTGGGGAAAAGGTTTATCTGTCGACCAAATATTTACGCCTCAAATTACCCAGTAAGAAGTTAGGACCGAAATTCTTAGGGCCTTTTCCTATCGTAAAGGTCATCAATCCGGTCACCGTAAAACTGAAATTCCCTAGACTTTTGGGTAAGATTCACCCTGTCTTCCATAGTAGCTTATTAAAACCTTATCAGGGCTCCACTTTAAGACCTCCCCCGAAGATAGCACCTGGGCCCCTCGCAGGACAGACCCATTATGAAGTGAAACATATTCTTGATTCTAGAATTTTTAAAGGCAAATTGCAGTACTTAGTACAATGGAAGGGGTACCCGTTATCTGAAGCCAACTGGGTGAAATCAAGTGAGGTGAAAGCTGACCGACTCGTCAAGAGATTGCATGCGAAACACCCCAACAAACTGAAAACTAATCATTAACATATGCTTTTGTTTACATTACAGGATCTGTCGTTTTTGTAAGGGGGGCCGGATGTCAATGCTGCTAACATTGAATGTTTTTGCCTGACATTATATGTGGATGCAGACATTTACTATTTAACCTGTGTATTACTTTAGAGCCACTATTAGATGGTATGGAGGGGGGGGGAGAGTGGGAGAATGTGCTTGGGAACTAGTTAGCCATAACAATACTTCAGTAGAGCATCTTCAAGGCTGGATGTAATATGAGCAAATAAAATATGGCGCGTTATGGAACGGGAGGGAAAGTTCACACTTTAAACTAATTGGAGAATGTGATTAATGACTGTCAAATGAGGGAGGGAAATGTGCTCAGATACTGTGGGATGAAGTAGGAGGGTTCAGATTTTGCCTTCGCTTATGTATGTGTCGAAGCTATGTTGCCATTAAAAGATTCTTAAAGGAAAACAATGCCTCAAGTTTCTTTCAAAAGCCTCTTCTTTCGGAACCATAACAATAGCAGCATTTAATTGAAGAGACCTGCCTGAAAATACCAGGTGGGCAGATACAATAGCAATAGCACTTAGCAATAGCACTTAGACTTATATACTGCTTCATGGTGCTTTACAGCCCTCTCTGGTTTACAGAATCAGCATATTGCCCCCAACAATCTGGGTCCTCATTTTACTGACCCTGGAAGGATGGAAGGCTGAATCAACTTGAGCTGGTCAGGATCGATCTGCTAGCAGTTGGCAGAATTACACACATACACACACACACACACACACACCTATGGCCAAATATTTCTTGTAAACAGAAATAATGTTCTCCCTTAGTATCCCAAACCTTCATTTAAAAATCATAACGGAAATTCAAAAGTCAGTTGAGTAAGAAGACAGGCACAGAAGTCAGTCAAATAATGACCAAAAGAAATTTCTGTGGAATCTTGAAACTGTATGGGTGCTCATTTGGACAAAGCCCAGCCATCCCAAAACACTCCCTGCCTACTACTTTTCTTATTTTTTTCTGGAGAAGTAGACACATTACTAAAATACTGGGTTGCAGATAATCATCAGTGATGATTTGGGGTCAGAGGCAGTCTTGAGTATAAAAAGGCCACATTAGGGACCTTATATTTGAGAAGCCACCAATATGTGAAAATGAAATGAAAATGTGTACTTCTGTATGGCATGTGTGTATATGTGTGTGAGTTTCATATATGCATGTAAATTCCACATATATCTGCGGCCCTCATTTTTTATGTCAACCCATGCAGATTTCAGGTCCCCCAAGTTGACGCTTATGTTAGTAGCATTCATGAATCTCATTAAAGTAGACCAGTTCTAGCATCTGTTTCTTATTGGCAACTACCTCGATGCTGTCAGTAAACCCTGCTTACAGGTTGTAATACTTAAACATCACTTTAAGTGGAACTTCTAAAACATGGTCCAGATTTAATAGAATAACAGAGTTGGAAGGGAGGTCTTCTAGTGCAATCCTCTGCTCAAGCAGGAGATCCTGTACCATTCCAGACCAGTGGCTTTCCAGTCTCTTCTTAACCCCCCACCCCCCTGATGAAGCACCCACAACTTCTGGAGGCAGGTTGTTCCACTGGTTAATTGTTCTCACCATTAGGAAATTTCTCCTTAGTTCTAGGTTGCTTCTCTCCTTGATTAGTTTCCATCTATTGTTTCTTGTCTTGCCTTCTGGTGCCTTGGAAAATTATGTTGTCCAGATTTTATCTTTTTTAATTATGGCATAATAGTGACAGTTTAATTCCTAGAAATTTATAAAGAGGTACATATTTGTGCCTTAATTTGCTGAAAATACTAGTTTATAGATGTGCAGTTCATCTCTTCTAAAAAAGGAAAAGAATGCAGGAACCATGGAAGTTGGCAATTGGACAACACAAGGCTCACTTTCTTGGTCTCTCTGACATGATGTGATGTACCATTGTTGCAATAATTGTTTTGCTAAATTTGCAAATTTGTAGAGATTAGCATATAGAGATGTGCAAATCTCTATAGACCTTTGTCTCTTTTTTGGGCAATGCATACAGTTATCCTAGATATACAGTACAGTACATGATCCATAACTCTTGAACACACTGATTAAATTGAATTGTATTGATTTTAAGTCTTCCATTGATCATTCCTGCAGGAGTTTGAAGTATCATCCTCAGGTGGGTCACCCATAAAATTGGAATATTTGCAGAAAATTCAATTTGGATAGAAATTGATTTCTAAATTCTTAATGAAGCCATCTTACCGATTTAAAGCTCATGCTCAAATGTAAATTTAAGTGAAAGAAGATCAAGGGGAAAAAGTATAACCAACTTGCTGTTGTCAACATTCAAAACACTTGGGGGATTTTTTTTTAATTATTAAGATTAGACATGACTTTTGATCTTACACATATCACATTAATATTCTAATTAAACAAACTGTCATAGGCGTAAGAATGATGCTGCTGTTGGTAGACATAATGATACAAATATGAATGCATTTCTAGTCTACCTTTCAACCTGATGTGGTCCCAAGAAATTATAAAGTAAATACTGAGGACTCAAATCCAATGGTTTTTGGACTCATGACCACACAGGAATATTACAGAGTTTGGTTCTAACCATAAGAGATCTTGTATGGAAGAGTCTTATGCTTTATCTCTGCTTCTAATCTGCTGGAAGGATTTGGTTGCCTGCAAAGGTGCAAAGGAACTGGTTCAACAGTACTTTTCTTAGGTGCTGATAATGATACATTTCATAGTTTGTTGCAGCCAAAAATTTGAATTAGTACTAATACACATTGGCTAGTACAAAGGGTGGAAGATTAGTGAGGGCTAATGATATGGTTCACTTTTTCCTTCGGCACATATAAAATAGATACCCTAACAAACGGTAGCAAATTGTGTGTAACTGAGCAAATTTTGCCTTAAAAAGTACCCATTTAGTTTGGGCTGCTGGTAACAATAAAGTCAGAAAGCAATATATTGTCATTATTTTCCCAGTATCACTACTATTAGCACCAGTGCTAAGTATATAAGAAGCACTTTTTTGGGTGAAATCAAAGATTTACTTAGTTCAAGATTTCTAATACCACAGTGCTAATCATTTATCCCCAGAAAGCCAACTAATAGAACAACTGTCAAACTGGATACTTATATAGTTTGACTTCCAAGAGACATCGTAAGATTGCAGAATCTTAGCGAAGATACATATCAGAGAAAATGTACTATGATTCAGCATTATACCAAAACTGTGCAATATAAGGCATTAATCAATATAAACTATGCAAATGGATATATAACAACAACAACAACAACAAAAAACCCACATTGTGCAACATGATATTTCTGGGGAATTATCTGTACTCAACTGGTCACGAAATATGAATTCGCAGTTCCCAGTGATGGGTCTACTTGAAAGATATATTAATTTGCAATTGTTTTCAATATCTTAGTTATCTCCAAACTACTAGAATAATTAATAGAGGGAAAAATCAGGTGGATAGATTTATTTATTTTTTCTGTCCAAAGCAATTGTGTATACTGGATTTGAAAATATATTTTATTTTATAAACATTCACATGAAATTATTCAGCTTTCCATACCTTAATTGGATTCAAATGATAGAAAACATATGTGCATATTTATCCTATTTGAAATCAATGAGCTTTTTACTTTTAAATCTATACTGGGTTATGGCCCATTAATGAAACACACTAAGCAATATTGTTATATAAGATGTAATCATTTGTGTGAACATTCTACAGATATAAATAGTAGAGCTGTCCATGGTCTGAAAATAAATTGGAAGAAATATTTTGGACTTTATGTAGGTACAAAATCTCTCTGCTCTTCATCAAAGCACTGATTTCATACAAGCTGTTTTAACTCTCGAGCTCCTTTGATAATGAAAAAGGCATACAGGCAAAAAAGATGTGGCTGATATCATGAAGAAAGCAGTAAAGTTGTGTCTTTAAAGCAACCATGCCTGCTGTATTCATGTAAAGTGTGCCTTTTAATATAATTAGTAAGATCTATGTTAGACATATTTATTGGAAACTTCTGGAATGGCTAGAAGATGAAAAACTGATAGCTGAGGAACAGGAATGGTTCAGAGGGGGTCACTCTATACAGGTAGCCCTCAACTCACTTAAGTGAGTTTTGCCCCATTTTACGACCTATCTTGCTACAGTTGTTAAGTGAATCACTGCAGTGGTTAAGTTAGGAACACGGTTGTTAAGTGAATCTTGCTTCCCCCATTGATTTCTGCTTGTCAGAAGGTCACAAAAGGTGATCACATGATCCCGGGACCCTGCAACCGTCATAAATACGAACCAGTTTGCCAAACATCCAAATTCTGATCACATGACCGTGGGGATGCTACAATGGTCGTAAATGTGAAAAACAGTCCTAAATCACTTTTTTGTAACTTTGAATGGTCACTAAACGAACTGTTGTAAATCGAGGACTATCTGTACTAGATCGGGATTTGATATCATTTTGCTCAGGCTCCTAAATCAGTTCCACTCATTCTTCTTGGAAGTCTCAAGTAGGCCTTTGATCAATTGCCAGGGGGAAAGTTTGACACAATGCTTGAATCTTCTGCAACAGATGGCTTCTTACCCTTTTTATATGAATTGCAATACCAAACTAAGGGGGAGATGAAGTACCATGGGTCATCTTTTAGATGTAACCAACAAGGAGGATAAACAATGGTATATCATGAAATATTATTAAATATTTTTTATTTAATTATTACCTTAATGCAATCATGGAGTATTTAAATAAAGAAGAGCACCACCCTCCAAAGTTGGCAAATAGATCAACAGCTGTACTTTTACATGCAGATGACATATCAATGTTATCACCAACACTTACTTGGATAAGAAGAACCATGGGGCGATTATCTGTTTTCTGCAAGGATCATTTACAGCAAATCAGTTATGAGTTAACTAATGTCATGCACTTTGGAAGGGTTTATAAACAATTGCTTTGGTGACATAATGGGAATCTAATCAGACAGGCTTTTTTTAAAAAAAATTGGGATCTGTGCTGCAACACCATAGGGAGTGAAATGACTACAAATTTCATTGGATGCCCTGAGAAGCTCAGCAGCAATTATTCCCTAGAATTTATCCCGATTCCACTGCATTTGTACATGGCCAAATAATGGCCAGCTTCTATACAGGGCTCTGCTAAATCCAGTTATCAGTTACATCAATGTTTTTCAACCTTAACAGCTTTAAGATGTGTGGACTTCAACTCCCAGAATTCCCCAGGGCATCAACTCCCAGAATTCCTCAATCAGCATGTCTTTTATGTAGTTCTACTTTTGGAGGCAGGTCTGCTGATGGTTGAGACAAGGGCATGGCTAAACATTTTCCAATACTGGGTAAAAATGAACCTTCCACCCAATGGTGGGATTCAAATATGTGAACAACTGGTTCTCTGTGTGGATGCCACTTCCGGAAGTCCATTCTGGGCAACAAAAAATTAGCTACCAGTTCTGCTGAACTGGTGCAAACTGGCTGAATCCCACCACTGCTTCCACCCAAGGTTTAATATCTCTTATCTCGTTAGTCCGATTTCAGTCCAGCTAGAAACATCAAATGGTAGACATGAATTCAGAAAATGGGCTTTGCACCAAAGGCACTGCTGATTACAAATACAGTGTGAGACAAAAACAGATAATGGCAATTTTGAATCAAAGGATCCTGGCTATAGAATAGCAAACCAAACATAGGAAAGTGACAGCTGGAATACAATTGGAACACAGTACGTTCCACTTAAAAGCAGCCTGGTATCTTAACCAGCTTATAGTTAATAAACCTCATGGGGCCTTTACTCTTCTGAGCTTTGGCACCTGGTTGTCAACTATATTTGAGTGCAAGTTTTAGAAAAATGCCCATGCTAAAAGGATTTGTCACTCTCAGTCATGGAACATTGAATCGCTGGCCCATATGTTTCTGTGCTGTAGAGATAAGCCTAGCAAGCTCTTAACATCCGTTAAGCCATTCCCTGGATGACCATATGTAAATCTCCTTTTGGTAGGCCAAGGTCTCAAGAGAACCCAAGCCATTGCTAAGTTTGCATTTGCAGCCTGCTAAATGCATGCTTTATTAATAGCAAATTAATTTGGGGTTAATTTTAGGTTATATAATGTAGAGCGGGTATTATGTAGCATTTCCTTCTGCTCCTTTGCTCTTATTCTACTGTATCTTGTTCATGTCTTTCTGATCGTTTTCTTATTTTACCATATTTTATTGCATTGTTTTAATTCTGATACATTCGGTGTGCTTATGACCTGTAATAATGCCAAATGGTTATCAGTGTGTGCACCGTCATAATAAACAGAAACTTCACTATTGTATAATTTAGTGCACTGAACATATAGTGAATGTCCTGGTAGAACTAGAAATCCTGTATGTACTTGATAAATATTTTTCTGATTTGTAATTCCATTCACAATCTAGATGCTGCTGCCATAATTGGCTTGTATATTTATGAGTTAATCCAACTGTGTTATTCCTTGATCCAATAGCAACAATAACAACAATAATTTTAAAAGCTGTTAAGAGGAGCTATGATGCTGCCCATCCAGAATTAGCCCCTGGATGGCTAGTTGGTTAGCTAGTTAGTCACATATAATAATGCATTATCTATCTCAATTATAGCAATCTATAAATTTGTGTTAACACTTGCAACCTAGCATATAACATTTCAGGAAAACCATGGTGTCTTTTTTTGGCAATATAAAGGCATCCACTCTACTCAAGGTTTTATTCATTGTATTTTTTAAAAAAAATAGGCATATTTATTTATTTATTCGTTCGTTCGTTCACTTATTCATTCATTCGTTCACTCACTCATTCATTCAGTCAGTCACTTATTCAATTTCTATAGCCATCCAACTCAACCAAATGACTCTGAGCAGCTATAATATAATATAAGCCAATTTATGACAGAGAAGACAAAGGTTCAACTAAAATAAGCATTTTGAGATGAAAAACTTGCTCCTCAATCTTGTTTCTGTACTTTGTGTATAAAATTAGACATTTTTAAATTTTGTTGGGGTTTAGAGAAGAACAAGGAAACATAAGTAAAGATTTGTCATACTACTATTAGAACGCTTAAACATGCTATAGCGAAGATATCAAAGTCATGCTCTTTTCAGCTACTGGAACAAATATATAATTGTAAAAATTAATAAGCTAATAATAATGGTAAATGTTTGAAGATGGCATCAGCTCTTTACACCTATGGTCACTTGGGTGAATGGTGGAGATAGATAAGAAGAAGGAACATTATCATTTCTGTATCTGTTTCTTACCTGGACTAAATAAATCTCTGTGCTTAAAAGGATAAAAGGAAGATTCCTCCTTCCTTCTCTCCTTGTCAACATGCCTTAGGTAGGCTTGTCTGTCCTAGTCTATTTCTTAATAAATCTACATTTCAAATATAAGGACCATCTGTTAGCATTCAGTGATAGCTGGGCTAATACCAAGTTCTGCATACAAGACAACTATATTACGAGTCTATTCTTTCCAATTTAATTAGCGTTCCTTCCTTTTATTCAGGAAATGAGCTGTCAGTCTATGGAAGCCAAAAATTAGAAAATGCTTGGTAACGGATTCCTGAATGCTTAGACCTTTAAATAACCTTTGTTAATATAGAAAGGTGCAACCAAGCTCCTAATATTCAATATTCCTATTCAATATTCTTTCAATACTCTGCATATGATTGGGAGCACATACTCTGACAAGGACTCTTGCTGAATTCAAACCCCCAATGAGTAGTAGTAGTAGTAGCAGCAGCAGCTATTGTAGTAACACTATTTATGAGTTTTCATCCTTTCATAAACTTTTAGCCTCATAAAAAAGCAGGATTAAACTAAAGTTGTTGTGATGTCACACTTAATGAATAATATTTTTAAAGGTTTCTCTCATTTTATGAAATAATTTAAAAAATGAATAAATGACCAATATGCTAACCAGCTTTCAGCAGCTGAATTATATTGAATTCTGTATTCATCAAGCAAACCTATTTCTAAGTGTCCCACCACCAATAGACCAGCAAGATGAAATAAGTCATGAATAGTGTTTATTGTTCTTCCTAGGTTTGGGTTTTGTTTCTAGTAAAACAGTAACACAACAATTCCTCTATTGTACGTAATGAAAGGAAATAAATCTTGAGCTGTTTTGATCTAATATGGACTAGTAGTAGAAAGCTAGAGAAATCTAAGATATAAAAATCCTTTAGCCCTGTACAAAATGCATCCTATTAAATCCCCCTTTGACACAAAATTCAGTTTTCTTGGCTTCAAAAACCTATGGGAATGGGAGAAAAATGTGGGATAGAATCAGAACCTAGTTTCCACTATCCAATATTGGAGGATACCACCCAACACTAGAATGAGAACTATAATATTGGTTTGTACCCTTGGATGCTTTTTGCACTCAGAACTTTATACAGAAAGGGACTGACTGAACCACCTAGATGTAACAGATGCTTTAGCCTAAAGGCTTCGTCGTTGATCTGAACATCAGTTTTGTCACCAAATGTCTGGCACATAATCAGTGTGGGAGAAGAATCAGTTAAATAATGAGTGAAGAGTTGAGTACTATAGAAGACCACCAGGTTCATCATGAAATGTGGAGTGTGATTATTACAAGCTTCAGATTTTCACTTAACAATTTTTTTTTGATGACACACAAAATGGCTTAATTTGTGACTGAATAATAATACAAAGGGAGGCTTAGGCTTAGGGAGGGAAGAGAAGGAATTTCCAGGCGAGGGGGGAATGAAGGACCAACCATATCGTAAAATCTCAAATGATTTCAAACGCACATGTTACAATGAGATCATCCACATGAACCAAAGGATTCATTACTTACTTAATCTCAGTATTAGAAAATGTTCACTCACTCGAACACACTAATTGGAAGTAAATTCCATTGGAATTTGATCCAACTCCCAAATGGCATGTTTTAAGAACTCAGGATTTTGTTTTTTATGGTGAAAGATAATGGCCAACATATCATAATAAATACATAATAATAATAGGTCTATATTGATTATAAAAAGTGTTTTTATTCATTACTGCAAAATTGATTATCAAATGTCTGGAAACAATTGGAAAGAATGTTTATAGAAAAAATAATGAAGCAGACGAATACAGAATTGGTGGTTGGAAATGAAAAATATGGGCTTGTCAACATTAGAAGGGGCATCTTCCAGGGTTACCCATTATCACCCTTATTATTTGTCATTGCTAGGATCCACTTTCAATGATTTTGAAGAAAACAAATCTTGACTATCAAACAGCAAAAAATGCTAATGAAATCTCATATTTGCTTTACAGGGATGATCTGAAACTTTATGGAAAACCAGACATTGAAATCCAATAATAGACAAACACTGTAAGAATTTTTAGCACAGATGTAGCAATGAAATTTGACCTAGAGAAATGTGCCATAGTAATAATAAATCTGGGTAAATCATGAACAGTATGAGAATTGAAATACCGAATGGTCAAACCACCAGCAGCCATAAGGATGAAGACTACAATTAGCTGAGCATTTTATAGTTGGGTAACATCAAGCAGGAATAAATTAAAAATGTAAAGAGTACATCCAAAGACTGAGAAAATTGAATGGTTGAAACATGAAAACCATCAATATTTGGGCTATACCAATGATAACGATATATTACTGGAATTATTAACTGGACACAAGCTGAACTGGACAATTTGGACTGAAAGGGGGGAGAAATGATGACCATTCAGCATGCATTACACCCCAATAGTGAAATTGATAGATTATACCTGCCCTGAAGAAATGGAGGCAGAGATTTACTTCAAGTCAAACTGTTGAAAAAGAAAAAAACTTGTATTGTCTGATTATGTAAAAGCCAATCAAGAACAAGTATTAATGCAAATTAAAAATTAGAACTTACTGAATGTATAGAAAACAATACATGAACATCAAAATAATATAATTAAAATCATGAACAGAATGCTGGCAAATAAAAGCATTATATGATCAATTTCTATAAAAGATGAAGGGGAAAGTGGATGAAGATAAAATCTAGCAATGGGTTACAACTGGAACACTAATAAATGAAAGTCAAAGATTTGATTTTGGCTGCTCAAAAGCAAGCTATTTGAACTAATGCAATCAAGGCCAAAATTGAGTAATCGTCACATGATTCAAAGTACAGATTGTGCAAAGAAGCAGAAGAAAAAGTAAGATCATATACTCAGCTTGTGCAAGAAGATTGCACTAATTGACTATGAACAATGATAAAACACAGTCACCAAAATGATTAACTGAAACATCTTAAAAAAATCATGTACCAATAATGAAAAATTGATGGGAACTTAGAGCTCCCAACCCCCTTTGGGATTTCCAAATGCAAAGAGATAAAGTCTTTGTGCATAACACACTAGATTTAACTTTGATGGAAAAGAAGAAAGTGTGGTTAATGCATGTGGCAACACTAGGGGGATAGTGGAATTCAAATGAAAGAATTTGAGAAAATCACATAGTATCAAGATCTGAAAATCGAAGTTGAAAGATTTATGGCATAAATTGGACATGGTGGTTCCAGTAGTTATTGGACAAAAAGTCTTGGAACAGCACTTAGAAAATCTGCACATCGTCAGAATTTCCATATGTCAATACAAAAGGCCACATGGCTTGGATTCACACATATACTGTGCCAATGCACTGCAACATCTTAGAACTCATTCATTCATATATTGTAATAATCAGCAACAAAAGCTTAAGCATTAATCATGACATGTTATTTGAAGCTGTGGAGCTCAAAAGTGTCTATATTCAAATCAATACGAATTGGACTGTATTGTAAAAGCATAACACTAATCATGTTTAATGAAAAGAATGTTTGTTGAAGTCAAGGATGCATACTTAGGATCATAGGTTTAAGTATAAAATGAAGGAAATGTATTAAAGCAGGATAAATCAGATTAAATTTTCTTTCCATTATATGCCCTTATCTTCCAGAAAAAGTCAATATAAGCAAGGAAATCCTAATGAAAATTTAAAATGGAAAGAAAAGAATGGCATTATTCAAGAACATTTCTGACATTACAAATCCTTAAAAGGAGCTTATATATACAAAGTCATATAAAGAAATACAGTCCGTCCAATATACGTATAAGGGTTTATTATACCTCTTAAAGAAGTGCAGAGGCCAAGGAAATGAAGAAAAATCCTTTCATCATTATCCCTTTAATATATTTCTACTTTCTCTTTTAGTTATGACACAGGGCAAGTAAATTAAAATGCATTTTAGGCCATCTAACATGAAATAAAATATTAAGCAATAAAAGTCTCATATTAAACACATAAAACATAATGACCATGCGTAGCAGGGCAAGTCCATTTTGAGATGTCATATGCCAAATTAGATGCATTTATCGACTGTTTCTGTAAGTTGTAGTGCAACTAAACCAAAATGAGTCTTTCAGATGTTGCTGAAATATAACTCACATCAAACACAGCTAGCATGGCCATAAAAGATAAGGATTCTGGGAATAGTAGTTAAAAAACGTTTTGAGAAATAGTAGTTCAAAGACATCTGCAGAGAAACGAGAGATGAGAAGCATTTTCCACATCTCTGCACTAACATGTGGCAGTTGCAGCTGCCTAGCAGCAGCCTAACACATTAGTCATGTGGAATGAATAAATTTCATCTCTGTTCTTCATCTCTGTATCTCTATGTAATAAAAACATATATCTGCAACAGTAAAAGCAGCACTTGTGAGAGGAGAAAAATGAGTGACTTAGGTGAAGAATTTCGGCAAAGCATGCCAGATTTTGTACGTTTTCAATAACGTCCGACAAAACTTTCTGAAAAGCGGACATAACATAAAAAGAAGAACATATTTACAAATGAGTATGAATGGAGAAGTATTCTTAAGTGGCATATTATGCACTGAGCAAACACTGATACTTGTAATCCACTGAAGCACTGAATACCAACATTCAGACAATATTGATATATCATAGAATCAGTGGAAGTCTATGCTGCACATTGTAATTTTACTGTGAGTTCTATAAGTAATATTTTCTAATAGCTTTTTTAAAGAACGTACTATATAAATCACTATATTATGCATTATGGTTTTTGAACAACACAATATGGCATACTATCTGTGTTGCACTAACAGTACAAGTGTAACTGACCATCCAGATATTTATTTCACCATTATTAGGGGCTGATCATGCATGTTGCAAGAAAAAAACAATGACCAGAATAGATAAAAAATGGCAACTTAATATGCTTTTGGACCATGTATACGGCAGAGATTTAGAGTATGGCTCAATGAATGCTGTTACTGTTAAAAACCCACTTGCTTCTTGCTAGCTCTTCCTGAAAGATAAATGTCTTGATTTCCCTAAGGAAATGTTATTCATAAATACCAAGATAAGATTTTGAAAACTTCCAAAAATTTCCTTTGAAGCAACAAAACTTAATGAGTTGAGTAAATGGTACATCTACTGAAGTACAGCACCAATATACATAACAAAAATTCAAAGAATTAAAGGAAAATTGAAAACATCCAAAGTAACATCTTTCAGACAATATTGTGCAATCCATAACCTTTTACTCTCAAGGTAGATAAGCTTATATTGCAGCTAACTGGGGGAAAAATCTAACATTTCCCCCCATAATTATATATTTGATCTGCACACAGTTATTCCTTCTTTTCAAAATAGCCTTATCATATACAAATAAGTAAATCCTGTTGATTTCAATGAAGGCTACCAGGTATAGATGTCCAGAATTTTACCATCAGCACCTTTCTGAAATTGCTCTTCTAATTTTTCCAGATGGATCATCCTTTCCCTTTCTCATCAGTGTTGTCCTCCTTGTCTTAACACATGCACGAGAGGGTTATTAAACTTTGAAGTAAGTGCTACCTCTTATCTCCAGCCCCTTGCATTATTTCACATGCACACAAAAGTTCCTGCAAATATTTCTTTAATGCATAGCACAGAACCTGGCTAAAAACACATGGCTTTCCACACATCAACTAGGATCAGCAGAGTTCAGTTCTTCCTAGAGAATAATTCATATATAGCATAGTCCCAGGATGCTCAGAGGTTAAAAACAGTAGCACAAATAAAAGGCATAGTTTTTACCCTGTGTCTGCCTACAAATTAAGCACAGCATTTTTAGTTCCACTGCTTGAAAGATATGACACTTAACAGGTCAAAGTGCTATTTATAATCAACAAGGGAAAAGCTGGCCATAAAACAAGAATTTCCATGTTGATCTAGGAATCAATCCCGGCGGGTTTCATCGAGAAGAGAAAAAGAGGCAATAAAATAAGAAATTCCACTTTGATCTAGGATTTAATCCCAACGGGTTTCATTGGCCATAAATGGAATGTCAGCTGTGTCAGGGAATTGCCTGTGTCATGTTCCCAGGAAAAACAGCTCTCTGGAATCTGCTAGAGGCTGTTAATGACATTGGTGCTAATCTGAAAAAAGTATACACAACGTCTTGTATAGGCAGTTCAACTCAACCCAGTCCTTAAGTCTGAAGTATTGGAATAAAGCTGTCTTATGCAATAAAATATAAGGTGGAATTGGAAAGACCTGCTTTTCTCCAGTCCCCACCATCCTGATTATCTTCCATGACAAGAGGAAAAGCTTTCTGCATTTAATAGGGACCTTTTGGTTACTTTGCTACATAGACATATTTTGTCAGCAGTACATGCAAAACAGGATCTGGCAACCGCTTGCTTGAAAAAAACGTACAAGAACAGGTTTTATATAACAGCCGGGATACCAGTTCCACTCAGATTAAAAGAAAGAGAAACACAAATCAGTATGGAAACTAACCTTACAGACATGCTCCAGCTTTCCTTGTTTGCTTTACCTGGTGAAAGTGTCAGTCCATGCATTTGCGGTATGCTTCATCCTAAGAACCTGTCGGCCGTTTCTAGCAGACAGATTGTAATTTGGAGTGTTGGGTTTTGGGTTTTTTGTTTGCTTTTTGGTTGGGACGTTTTGCCATTTACCTCATTTTGTAATTTTGAAATATCAATTCAAAAGGTCCACTCCATCCCTGACTGCTCCAGATGCTATATTTTTTATCCTCCAAATAGTTGAGAGGGTGATTCGGCAAGCCAGTCTGAGAAAGCATTGAGAGGAGAGAAAAAAAGGAGGAAAAGATGAGAAAGGGCTGAGAATCAACTGTGCAGGGTTTTTTTTCCCCCCTCCCTGTTTGGTTTTTTTTTTTTTAAGGAAAAATCTGCTCACCATGCGCACAGTCTTACAAGGAAGAACCAGGCCAGGTTAACTAAGGAAGGAGCTAGAAGGGAATTTTCACAAGAAGGTTGCAGTAGCCCAGTGCCCCCCGATCCTTGCTTTTTCTTCCTCCTGGGAAAATGAGCTCATTGTAAGTATCCAAGCCCCAGCCCCTCAGCCATTGCAGTGACACTGCAGCTAGGCAGCAGCCTCTAGGCACGTCATCGGAGGAGCTCACTTCGAAAAGTCGGCCCTCCCTTTCGGGAGCAAAACGCCACTTTGAAGGAGGGCATTGCGCACTGAGCAACAAGCTCTCGGCAACCACGCAGTTGTTCGCTGGATGGTTTGCTGAGAGAGAAAAAAAGAAAAAGGCAGCATTATTCTTCTCAAGCATCCTGGGCAGGGTGTGAATTCTTGCTTTCACTCTGGGCGTTGCCAAGGCTACCAAGATCTCTCTTTCCCCCTCCCTCTTCCCTGCTGCCAAGCACATATGCAGGCTGGAAGGATGCTGATACTGAGAGAGCTCCACAGCTCCTTTGGCATTTGCCTCAGGCCAGGAGTGATGACACGCCTGTCGGGGGAGAAATCCTCAGGCCGAGCCCACCTGGGACCGGGCTATTAAAAGACTGATCTTATTCAATAAAAGCAAAAGAAAAATCATTGTTAAATTTCATTTGACTTCGCTCACAAAGGGAAATTTGCTTGCCAAAACAAGAAAAAGAATGGGTTGAGTCTTGTGGTTCAGGCACCAGCCTAGAAACCAGGAGACTGTGAGTTCTAGTCTTGCCTTAGGCATAAAAGCTGGCTGGGCAGCGTTGGGCCAGTCACTCTGTCTCTATCAGCCCAATCCACTTCACAGGGTTGTTGTGGGGAAAGTAGGAGGAGAAAGGAGTATTAGGTATGTTTGCCACATTGAGTTATTTATAAAAATAATAAAGGTGGGATTAAAAAAATTTTTTAAAAGGAAAAGTCAACAATTTGCTTCCCAAAGGGGAGGGGGGAGAAAGAAAAAGAAAAAATTAGCAGCTGGTTTTTTTTTGCAAAGTTTAAAAGTGTGGAATAAAAGAAAATACCAGTGATCCCCTCCCCCCCCCTAATGCAGGGATTCCCTACTTTGTCTGAGAAATCATTATTATTCCTGGTTTAAATTAATTCTGAGAGAAACAGGACAAAATGTTGGCAGGGTAGAATGTAAGATTAGATTCTAAGATATTCCATTCTGTTTCTGTTTCTCTTTCCCTCCCCCACAATCTCTCCCCACATATCTCTAGACATATTTAATTATCAGAATATCACAACGTCTCTCCCCAAAATTGTACTGCTGAAAAACTTGTGATTTCCCTTCTTTCTGCTGTCAGTGGTTGTGTCGTTTGGATTATATAAGGACTTGGCAGAACAGGAAGTTTATATTCAGTAACACATAGGTAAAGAGGTCACTTATTTTATTGGCTCAAGAAGCACGGTCAAACAATTCCAAATAGGCAGCCTGAAAATCAGACCACCACAGAAGAGTAAGCAAGCAGAATAAATCTTGTAACTACTGGTTCTTCCACCACTTTGAAGGCATCAAGTAAAAGTACAATCACCAGGCAATCAAGCACCCAAATCCAGATGATTCAAGAAATATCAGGGTTTACAAGAATGGCCTGATTACTAAAGAAAGCAAATTGTGTGTATACTTAATCCCTAGATGGCTAAGACTCTCTCACAGTCCACTATTGCTAATCAGTTATGGGCTGGTGCCTGTTAGGTCTATAGATGTGCAAAATGTTCAGAGATAGAATATGTGATTTTCTCTCTGAATGTTCCATTTTTCTTCTACAATGTGCTGATCCAGACTTCGGGAATCCTGCAAACCATTTCTTCTAGAAGATCCATTTCTAGAAAAAGATCATGTTAGAATGTAGAATTATGAATTTGGCACACAACTCATTCTTCCCACAGAACCCAGCCCTGCAGTCTGCACTATGACACACTCAGGTTGCTAACACTTTTAACATTGGCATTATCGTTCTTTCAGGATTAGTGGCCCACAACTGACCAAGTCTTTCCCGATGCTTCCGGGGAGTTACTGAAAATGCCAAAAGAGAATAATGGTATGGTACTCTGTTCTTTAAGTTTATCCTCGCAACGATAACCCTGTGACATTGGGTTGGGTTTGAAAATATTAATTGGCTGAATGTCACTTAGTACATTTACACTTTCAGGGGCACTCCATTCCCTAATCCAGCAAACTAACTATGTGTCCTCTTTGAAAAAGGGATATACATGTAGTAATAATATAATACAAATAATTACTATGGATAAACACAGATGTGTATGACTCATTCAACACCTGCTGTATTCCCCAGTTCCCCACCCTCAATGCTGTTTGCTGTCCATGCGAATCTACTAAAATAACATATCCAGAGATTTGGTCTTTGATAACATTAATATGTAGATGGCACCCAATATTCTGGAGATAAAACTGCAATTTTCTGGAGCTGTTGTTGAATGTTGCAATGGACCCAATGAGAGTGAATAAATAAGACATTTCAAGCAAGATGGAAATATTGTCAGTGCTGGATTTCCTATTCAGTCAATATCTAACTCAGTTTCAGTAGGTCATGTGCCTATTCAAGAAGCAGGCCTTCAAACTTTATATTGTTTTAATTATGTTTTGGTACATTCCTGTTTAGACTATTGCAGTATGTTATATATAGGTCTGCATTTAATGAACTAGAAATAGCAACTGGTTAAAATTATTTGCTTGGATTGGCTGACTCATTCACATTATCCAATAATATATTCATATATTCATATGATGCCAATGATTTATTAATGCATGGGACTGTTCTATTTTGAGCCCTTAGTTAAAAGTATTGGTTTTGCTCCTGAAAACTCTGAAAGCTTGAGAATCAAACTACTTGAAAAATCACCTTTCCCCATTAATATCTACGTAATCTTTAAATTATTTCTAGAAATGCTGTTGTTTCTAGCTAGCAATTAATTATAAAACAACTTCTCCAGAGAGGATCAATAATCACTGAGTTTATAACTTTTCAGAAGGAGTCTAATGTTTTTATTAGCTAATGTCTTTTCAACTATTATTTTATTCAATGGATTTCAGACCCAGCATCTCCTCCAAGAGCACAAGATCACTTCCATGGACATCCCTCTTTATTGTAATCCCACATTATTATTCCTATGAAAAATGGTTGATTTGAGAGTGACTGACCAAAAGTCACCCAGTTAATTTCCACAGCTAAAGGTACACTTGGATCTGGATCTCCCCAATCCTAGGTGCTTTCTAAGCTTGTTTTTTTTTTCTTGCAGACATTTCATTACCCCAACTAAGTAATAGTAAGTGCTAGTAAGGAGTGGGCTTGCTCTCAGATAATGAAATGACTGCAAGAAAACAACCAAGCTCAGAAAGCACCAAGGACCCCTCATTACAACCCTGAGCTACAAGTATTCTCCTTTATTTGTCCCCAATCCTAGTCCAATACCATAACTACTGGATCACAACATCTCCTGAAAACAAGTTTTCCTTGATCTAACAATTAAAGCTGAGTTTTCACTGGGTAATTAAAAAAAAAAAAGCAGCTAAATGATTGCTTGGAAGTTGACCAGAAGGAAACTGCATTTTAAATGTATTCGTAAATTGTTATCTTGCGTTTTAATAGTACATTTTATTTTGTGTTATGCAAACTTCCCAAAATCTGTGATGGTCAGTCATATCAATATAATGATGATGATGATGATGATGATGATGACAGAACTAATATCACAATAATATACAACTTAGTTTGGGGATATTGTCCAGGTGTGACACTAAATATAGACCTTATATTTAAGACCTTATAAGATCTTATAAGACATCAAATAGAATGTTTAATTGTATAAGGTTAAGAAAAATAGAATGATTCTTTGGGAAGTTTTGAGATTTAGTTGTGCTTATGGAGATTCAGTAGGAAGCAGTATCGTTTATTAACTTTAGTTGAGATGACAGCTGTGGCTCCTTCTTAGAAGAGATATTCCGCCTGTCTGTTATGTGTGGCACTCTCTGTGAAAACTGTTTGGAAGTTTCAACTGATTCAGAATAAGTTTGCTAAAAAGCCAGTTTTAATGATCATAATGGAAGATCAGTGATGGTTCCTAAATCAATTCAAGGCACATTTCAAAGAGTTGGCTTTCACCAATCAAGTCCTAAACAGTCTGGGACCAGTTTTGAAACAAATATTTTCCTCAGTTATAGCGAGAGTCCTGGGCCCTTCTGTAGAATTATCTGAATCTACTGAGCAACAAAAAAATATTGATAATTGCTACTTCGTTTGGACCACTTTTACTCTACTAACTTTGGCAAGCATACGTAATGGTGAAGGATTCTTGGTGGCCCCTCAGTTTGAAGCTGGAGTGCTTCAAATAGAAAAGAACTGAGAAGGGAACAAAGGAAAACAAAGCTCGCTGCAAAATTCTGAAATAGAATGTTTGAAACAGAGACATTCTGTTTTAGAATGTTGAAGCATTCTGACTTTAAAATTATGTAGAGCCTATATAGATTCAACTGGCATTATCACTATTATCACTGAAGTCAGGCCAAGTGAAGCTAAGCTCATTTATCTTCTCTGAGCTACTTGCAATTAGCACTGTTCTTTTTCTCTCTCTCTCTCTCTTCTAGTCCTGCTATTTCTACTGGATTATTTTGTATTACCCATTTTAGGGATATTTTATTTGTGTATTTGTTCTCCCGAGGACGTCTAAAGATAGTTTAAAATTCAGTAGAAGCTTGAATAAACAATAAATCAATGCAACATCATGGGTTGTTCATTTTTTTTATTTTTCAGTTAATGACCAAAATGAAGCAATTTATTCCAGTACAGCAAAAACTAATATTGCATTATCAAATGTAAATGTAATACTCATGAATTGAAATAAATGAACACCAGAAACAAATTGCACAGCTCATGCACTATAATGTTCTTCAGGTTTTACAGAACTTTTTACATGAGTAGATAATTGAGTTAAAATATAATTGAGTTGAAGCATAATTATGTTACTGTGAGATCAGGTCAGTAAATTTTTATTCAGTCAACATTTGATCCTATGCAGAAGGAAATTCATTTGCACAACAGTTTTAATTTATGCTTCCTATTTTTATTTTGTGGTCTCTATTTAATTGTGGCTTATAACCTTGAGGATTCAAGTGAGTAGAAATGCAGGTAGTCAAACAAATAAACCTATATCTTATACAAATTATACAGGTGTGAGAGCTGCTTCTATTTCAGCCTTATCCAATCAGGAAATGAATGACAGAACCAATTGGTTGCACAGATTTGTGATAGAGTTCTTACCAATCAAGTGTACACTTCATTAATGAAACGGTAGATTCAATAGAAAAGAGCCACTCATTTTTTCATTCATTCAGGAATTCAAATAAATATGTGACAGCCTTACAAGGAAGCAATTCCTATGTTCTGGGTTTTATGTTTGAAAAGTGGGATGATTTTGATCTGCAACTGAATGAAGAAACAAGTTAAGGCAAAGGCCCTTAAAGACTAAGAAAAGTAGTTCTAATAAATTAAACCAGCAGGTTAAACAAAGAAAACCAGTGAACAAATTACAATAATATAATTAATTACAATTAATTACAACTAGAAACTTATAAAATTGGAAACATTCAAAGCAAAGTCTTCAGAGTTTCATCCAAAGCAGACCTGCAGGCCCTCAGAGATGATCTTAGAATGTTCCTACTATGTTAGGTGGTCCTTACTCAGGAGTTATCCACTATAGATGAAAGGGGCTGCTATCTACCTTGAAAAAAAGAGAACCATTATATGGCAGCAAAGAGGTACAGAAAAGTGTAACATTTGCTGCCATCTAGTGGTTATTTGGAACTTCACAACATGTTTCATGGTTTCTTCTAGTCCAGTGGTCCCCAACCTTTTTGGCTTTGTGGACTGGTGGCAGTGGCCGTGTGTGTGTGTGTGTGGAGAACAGGGGATGGTTCCATGCAAGCAGCGGGCGAGTGCACATGTGTGTGCAGGTCAATTGTGCAAACAGCAGGTGAGTGAATGGCAGGCGCACGCCACTCACACATCCACTTTTACCCACCACTTATGTGGCCCAGTTCCACGGCTCGGTGGTTGGGGACCCCTGTTGTAGTCAATTTCGACTCCAGGTGACTGCTCAGACAAGTCCCTGTAGTTTTTTTTGCAAGATTTTCAGAAGTGGTTTACCATTGCCTCGTTCCTAGAGTTGAGAGAGAGTGGCTGGCCCAAGGCCATCCAGAGGGCTTTGAGCGTTGGGCAGGACTAGAACTCATCATCTTTTCTAACTGAGTGCCTTAATGACTGCATCAAACTGGTGCTTTCACAACATTAGATATGGTTATAATTGGGTGGGAATCCACAAGAACTAATTTAACTAGACTCGAAGATTAGAAGAAAAAAAAAATATCCCTGAAGCTGACAGCGGCAATCCAGGAATCTGTGCTGGTGCCCAAGAAAACTAAGATAAAATAACCTTTATTGTCATTTTTTACTGAGAACACAGTGGCCTACATTAAAAAGGAAATTCTGTTGCCTGCTCTCAAAAGAAAGTACATATCTACCCATACACATACATAACACACATATACACATTCTCTCTCTCTGTGTGTGTTGTGTGTGTAGGTGTAGGAGTATATGCATGTAGCATGTGTATATGTGTGTTATATATATCTACATTCATACACATATATACATTAAATATTAATCACTGTCCACTTTGAATACATAGCGGAAAGAGGAAACTTGAGAGTTCACAAGGTTGATGCTATATGGAACAAAACTGTGGCTGAATCTGGATGTTCTGCTTTGGATACATCCAGATTCAACCACAGTTTTGTTCCATATAGCATCAACCTTGAGAACTCTCAACTCTCATCTTGAAGGAGGCTTTACCCAGAAGCAAGAGACCGCAGAACCAGATCACTTTTCCATCTTCTATTTTTCACTCAGCTTTCTTTTTCCTCCTAATGGTATGCATATGGTAGGGAACACCTTGGGGGTTAGGAGTTGGTAAGAAAGCTGGTAAGTTTCCCTTCTACATTTCCTCCTTTGACTTTGCTGCGGTCAGACCCGAAACCAAGAATGAAACATAATAATTCTTCCAAGTGATGTTCTTTCTTTTTTCACATTTATAGACATAATCCTGCCAGACTGAGGACTCTACTATCGGCATCTATAATATACTATATGAACTATTAGGTATGGGGGTGTCTTTACCTTCTTTCTCTCACACATAATATCTGGGCTAAGTTGCCTCTTAATCATTGCCTCTCACTCCTTAATTGTTACGAAGAACATTTGCAGGAACTGGGTAGTGAAAAGAAGGACCAGGGGTGACATGATAGCAGTCTTTCAATACTTGAAGGGCTGCCCTAAGGAAGAGGGGACCAACTTATTTACCAATGCACCTGTAGGTAGGACAGGAAACAATGGATGGAAACTAACCAAGGAGAGATGCAACCTAGAACTAAGGGGAAAATTCCTAATAGTGAGAACAATTAACCAATGGAACAAATTGCCTTTGGAAGTGTGGGTGCCCAATCACTGGAGGCTTTTAAGAAGAGACTGGACAGCCATTTATCAGAAATAGTATAGGTATCCTGCAAAAACAGGGGATTGGACTAGAAGACCTCCAAGGTCCCTTCCAACTCTGTTACTGTTATTCCTCTCTCCTGAGAAGCCACCTCCTCATCAGCTGCTAATGATGCAGAGAGATCCTGAGAGGCCCAGGATTCTCTGGGGTAGATTCATTAGTATTGGTAGGAACACAAAGGCTTTTCTCTCTCTTCATCCAGGATGGCTATGCCTAATGTATGCTTGTGTCTCCTCATGTTTACAGTTAGAGAAGACAAAAGACACTATTTAATAAATAGTGTAAAAAGAGGCTGGATCATTTCCAGCCTCATATTAAGAAGCTTTCAACCTTAATATTGCTATTTTTGCACTCCAAAGTGTGAAATATATATATATTCCCAATCGGGCTACACTGTATGTTCCCTGTTGTATTTCCTGAAGGCAATTTCAACTTCTGATTTGTGAAATAACATCACAGCTAGAGAGAGAAAGAGAGAGAGAGAAAAAGAAGAAACCACTTAGGGCCTTATTTGTGTTTATACAAAAATGAGAATTTGCTAAGATCACTTAACAATGCTGTCATCACTTCTTCCACTTAGCAGAGTTGATTTGACTACAAAGATCCCTGTTGAGGGATCTGCCTTCTAACTTGAATTATGAACTGAGTGTGCCAATTTCTAGTTTAGAAAATGTCTCATTATAGAATAAGCTGTGATGCACCTTTGGGAAAAAAATGTTCATTTTGTCCTTCCTTCCTTCCTTCCTTCCTTCCTTCCTTCCTTCCTTCCTTCCTTCCTTCCTTCCTTCCTTCCTTCCTTCCTTCCTTCCTTCCCTTCCTTCCTTCCTTCCTTCCTTTTTGAAGAATGAGCAGCTCATCACATTTTTCCTTTCCCAAAAGATGAAAGAGGACAAAGATGAATGAAGCTGCTACTGCAACTTTAGACTCAGAATTTGTCAAATGTGAAAAAGAAGTACCTCTGCCATTGTTTTTTGATAGTAAAAATAATAAAAAAAACTAAAAGAAATTTAGGAGAATAAAAAAATGGAAGGTGCAGCAAGGAAAAGAAAAATAGAAAAGAAAGAAAAGAATAGAATGCAGAAAAAAAAGAAATATGTGTAGAAGTGACCTCCCACCTTCATCACAAATATAAACCATTTTAGTAACTTATCACCTCCTCTTAAAATAGGAGATTTCTTAAAATGATCTAATCTTCCAACACACCATCTCTTATCTACAAGAGATCTATAAACAAATCCATAAAGTATTGTCATTTCAGTCCTGGTGTCAGCAAAAATCCATGAAAGATTACCAGAAATAACAATATATCTATTTTAACTACAATTAAATAAAGCAATTTTATTTTCTTTCCTTTTACTTCTAATAATCATAATCCTTAGTTCATTCAAATAATGTTGTAGTACTTTTATTTGTTTTCATTTTTTCTTTGTCTCTTCTCATGAGGTTCTTCAAAACATTCTTAACAAGCCCCTTTGGTAAATCCTATAGAAAAATTATCCAACTCACTCTCTTGGTTTGTTATTTGCATATCTCTTTTAATTATTAAGTTTCTTTTGTATGTTCAGTGTAACACCATTTTCCATGTCATTCTTGTAGCCTGTCATTTGTAAATCCATCCAACATAGTCTCAAACGTGGCAGGCAAAATCCATTATTCTTTTATAATATCTTTTAGATATAGTCTCTCTATAGAGGCAGATGTCTCTGTTGATGTTATTAATATTAACTTCTGAATCCATTTTTCAAAAATATCCTTGTTAACAATGTTAGAATATTTTGCTCCTGCACAGAGATGGGAAAGACGTACAGATTCCCACAATGGAAGAATGGATGGTGAAATGAATGGAACTGGCTGAAATGACAAAATTAACTATCAAGATTAAAGATAAGCCTCTGTGATAGGGGTGAATATCTGTAGTTTGGGTGCAGGAGGAGGGTGGAGGTTTGTTCTCTGAGCTTGTGGGTTGGTTTCCGAATGTTTTGTTACCAGGCTAGGTAACATCTTCAGTGGAGTTTAGGGGCTATCGGTCACTTTAAGGGATGCCAGTCACAGTCACTGACATTCCCTAAATTCCGCTGAAGATGTTACCTAGCCTGGAAACGAAACGTTCGGAAACCAATCCATAAGCTTGGAGAACAAACCTCCACCCTCAGATAAGCCTTTGTCTAGCTTTATTTCTATATGGATGCCACTTCTGGTCTTTTTACTAGAAACCAAAAGAAATGCTATATTAATTTTGGGATTTGACAATTAGAATTGTTTATGATTATAGAGTCTCCTTATCTTGTGGTCTCCTCATGAGGAGCAGCTGTCTGGAGTACTTATGAGTGATCTCAACTCCTGTCCTTGTCCGAAGAGGTTTGAAGAACCAGTTTACTCGCTGGCTCTTAGTTCTTTTCCATAGTCATTGGCTTTGCTTTTTACAGAACCAACTTCAGTCCACCATTTGTTCCTCTGTCATGCTGTTATTTCTGATATGGTATTTTATAAGAGGTATTATATTGCTTATCATACAAAAGAATGACAGTGCTTGTGTTTAACACATACACACACCCGCTTGCTGAAGATCTGAAGTATTTTCTACATATGTAGGATTCATTGATATTTCAGTAAGACTTCCAGAAGGAAGGGATGCTCACTATACCGTATGGTGAATTCTGCACTAGCCTGAATGGCTAAATCAAAAGATGTTTGCATTATTCACAACTGTACAGTTATGCAATTATATTATGGTGCAGTTCATATAGCTTTGGAACAGACAGCTATTAAGAGAAGCCGTGTAGCTCAAACATCCTTGGACACACATTTGGAATTTTACTGAAGAGATAATACAACTAAAGGATATAGGTGTTACTTTAATCAGTGTTTCATAAACTTTATTCTCATTAAAAAAAAAGTTTTCAAGCTGAGCTCAGTTCCTGATGTCCATGTAATTTCCTTGGCAGCAGTTCCCATTTTGTCTTAAGAGTCTTTCTCTCTCTCTTCCCCCTCCCTCTCTTTTCATCTAGCCTATGGCTGTGGAAGTCTTTCATTCAACTCAATGTTTTTTTAGCTTCTTAAAGTTGTCAGATAGTACTTCTTCTTAGCCTCATTAAAAAGGTGCATTACCTTTTTAGAATATATTTAGGAGCCACTTGGCAGAATTTTTCCTACTCCAGGAACTGAATCTGGATAACACTGATATAACACTAGACTAAGCAAGTAAATAATTAATCGATCAATATATCCTGACATTTGCTGGTCAAGTGGATGCTCATCCATATTTTAGCGCATGCCATTTTTATGCAATAACAGGGGAAACATAGAATTGGAACTGATATATCAGTTCTAAATCCATGTGGCACAGAAATATTTTAGGGAATTTCCTCAGCTCTCAGGCTTTAGCCTCCCAGTGTGAGCTTGACATTCTAATGCAGAGGCTAATTTCACAAGTATCTTGATCTAACTGAAATCCCCAAAGCAAAAGATCTGTTGAGACGTTTTTCAAAAATAACATGTGCCTTTCCAAGATTACTTGTTGAAGTATCTGAACAGAGGGGGAAGGGACTCTACTTAACATGAGCAGCCTATAGATTAACCATTACAGAAGGTGATCCCTGACTGAAAAAGGAAGATACTCCATCCGTTTTATTATTTTGATGATATCACTATCACATGTAACACCCTAATGTATTTCTATACTCACAAATATGAAAGACAAAACTCTGCCAGAGCCGAACTTTGGATCATGTTCCATCATCTACTCGATCTGGATACATTTTACCTACTCTCCCCCCCCCCTATTTTAATGGCAATTTAACAAATGATCCAATTAAAGCTCTTGCTGAGATATGTCTACTATCGATGTCTTCTACCAACTTGAAAAAGCAAAATGTCTCCTTATATTTCTTTTCAAGCCAATTATCCCAATATGTGACCTTTTTTGGGGGAACACATTCTTCCCCAGAATCACTGTTTCTAAAATATCATTTCTAGTCTTCAAATTGTTAGTGGCCTAGACTCTAGAGCACAATTTTGCTCACATCCCCTTTTGTGGAACAGATCTCTTTTACTTCCTTTACTGAAATATCTGAGTGATCAGAGTTGTAAGACAGGAGCTCCACTTTGTCAGACAATGCATTAATTCAAATTAGTTTGTTACAGACGGCTTCCTAGGAGGTTATTATATATTTAATCAGCAATCCAAATATCATCAGGCCTACTTTCCAGATTCATTGTAGCATATACGTATTCTGAGAAAGGAACCATCTTTGTATTTATATGGGGACCAGCAGTGGTGGGATTCAAATATGTGAACAACTGGTTCCTGTGTGGATGCCACTTCCGGAAGTCCGTTCTGGGCCTGGGCAACAAAAAATTAGCTACCGGTTCTGCCGAACTGGTGTGAACTGGCTGAATCCCACAACTGGGGACTAATACTTGCCCTTTCTCCTGGAAAGCGAACATAAAAATCCAGCATAACGCTTTTCAGAACTGATTGTGCCTTCCCATTTAAGCAGTCATATTTGTTTTGGGGCAGCAGAGGGCGATGGAGAGCTACTGAAAATTGCACTAATTTATATAGTCCCAAGAAAGAACAATCAGAAATGTTACAATTTCTCTTAAAATATCTGCAAGCTTAGTAATTTAGTAATTCAAAATATAGAATTACTAGGTTTTCCAGTAGATGCACATGTCCAGAAATGATAAAACGTCTTAGGAAATAGATCCCAGGCAGATGCCTCATTTTAAAAGAGAAAAACCAAATGTGCTATTGTTGCTTTGGACAGTGATGGTCCAGAGTTCAGTGGTAGATTACCTGCTTTGCATGTTAAAATATCAGCTTCAGTTCCCACCATCTCTAACTAGAATTCAGTTTGAAATCACAGAGAACATTGGGTCTCAATAACAAGGGTCTGACACAGAAGACCGTTGCCAAGGGTCATTTCAGGAGAAAACAGCAAAGAAAAATGAAAAAAGGGGGAGTCTTGTGCTTGCTATCCCTAGTCAATGCTTTTGTTGGTTAATAAGATAAAAGAAGGAAAGAGGTATTGCTTCATCTTCAACAAAGGGTACACCAAGCTAAAGAAAAAGACATCAGCAAACAAACTTGGTGAAAATCCACACTTTTCAGAAGTGCAACCATCATTTAGAAAAAAATTTGTTTTGGAGGACCTGAGCCTAAGTACCCCTCAATGACAAGAAGGAAGGGAAATCAAGCTAAAAGAAATCACTGTTGGAGGGCTGCAATCCTGAGCAGGAGAATCCATGTTGTAACATTTTGCTGTACGTCTTTTGGCGCGTAAAGCGGTTGTTGCGCAACTTAGATGACTAGGCTAATTTGTGAGGCTCCAGAAGAGGGGTTGCAGTGCCCTATGCACAAGAGACTCAAGGAACCCTCCCTTCTCAATTGCCAAGATTTTGCAAGACCCTTCTTTTTAATGACAACATTTCGTAAGATTGTTCCTGCAAGAATACTGGAGTCATATGGTCTTGCCCAAGAGTAGTGCATGGATTTGGTGGGGAGAAATGCAAGCTATTATATGCGATGCCTGGGGCCAGAAAAAGTGGCTGACCTACAGGTCAGAGATATAATTGCCTACCCGCACATGGGAATCAGTGCTCACCCCACTCTGATCCACAGATTTCAAGACCTTCCTTGCCAGTTTCCCACAAGCAAAACCAATGGGAAAGCCAACAAGGAAGTCACTCTCGTAAGTCTCCCTAGTTGTCCTATGAGTTGGGGGAGGATGGTACAGCCTGCAAATGCAGGGGCATGGATGGATTGGGAAGACTTACCAGAGCGACTTACAATCTTCCTTGCTGGCTTCCCCATTGACTTTGACCTACAACCTTCCCTGCTGGCTTACCCACTGATTTTGCTTGTGGGAAACTGGCAGGGAAAGTCACAAATGGTGATCACGTGATCATGGGCTGCTGCCAACAGCTGGAACTTTTGAGGACTGAATGAGTAAATATCACTCATTCAGCACCAGCACAACGTCGGTCACTGAACAAGTGATCAGTAAGGAAGGTCTACCCACAAATAAAAGCAGATGCATCATTATAAAGAAATGCAAGTCACCAATGTTGTTCCAGAATGCAAGTTTCTTCTTTTTAGATAACCATAAATGATGTTACAGAAATCTAGTTATTAAAACATGCCATTTAAGTCAGCTGGGATTATTGGAGACTGAAAGACGAATATATCTTCAACTGAGTTATTAATTGGATATTACTTCACTGTAGGAAGTAAGTGCCAGAGAATAAACTCATTTCCCGTACTTTGGCTATCCAGAGGGCTTGGAATTAAACTCCCAACATTCCCATTTGGAGAATTCCAACTTTTTTGGGAGGCACTAAATTGAGGAAGTCTGGTACAAATTGTTTTATTTGTAGAGTTTGGCATTAGTTTTAGTTACTGCAGAAATATACTGTATGATTTTCTATTCCAGCTCATTTCCTTATCTCAAAATCTCACTTCCTCCTTATGACAGTCAAATGATGAAGTGTATTAAAAAGGACTCCAGTAGCAGAGTCAGCACTTCACTATAGCTTGATTGCCAATAGACAGGGCTATGCTTTTTCTTTCAAAGAAAAAAAAGTTCTTCCATTTCATGCAATCTTCTGACATTAATTAAATTTAAAGCCTATCCTCCTAATGTTTCTGGAAGTCAATCTGCTGATTTCACAGACTGCATCAGATTTGCACTTTTATAGTTCAAGGTCTCTTTTATTAGATGGTCTCTTGCAAATCACAGTATCTGGCTCCTATCCCATCAGCAAGATAAAAACTTACCTTTCAGGATTACTGTATAACTGCAAGATGACGAAGAAGAAACACTAACTCCCTCTGAAGATATGTCTCTGTCTGTCTGTCTATCTATCTACACTATCTATCTACAACTGAGCACAAAATTTCCATTGCTAAGCAAGGCAGTTGAGTTTTATCCCATTTCGTATTTTTGCTATGGTTATTAAGCAAATAACTGCAGTTGTTAAGTGAATCACGAGGTCATTAAATGAATCTGGTCCCCCCCCAATGACTTTGTTGGAAGCTGGCTGGGAAGGTTACAAATGGTGATCACATGACCCCGGGAACGGAAGTTGTCATAAATACATGCCATGGGGGTGCCGCAACGGTAGTTGTACATGTGAAACTGGTCACAAGTCCCTTTTTCTCAGTACTGTTGTAACTTCGGTCACTAAATGGTTTACGTCAAAGACCACCTGTATCATTTACACATACACACAAATGCATGCCCACACAATGCTAATGCTTATATGTAGGTACCATTTCATTATATATACCATATATAATGATGTCAACAATACTTCAACTGCAGTTGCTGGCAAAGGAATTGTTATTTCTTCATTTAAGATAATTAAAATTGTAATTCTCCTTTTCTAGTTTTTTCCAAGCTCTCTTCTTTCTAACCTTTTCCTATAGAGATCTATAAGCACTTCCTTGCTTAGAAGGGGGTGGGGGAGTGATGAATTTGTGGCTTATCAAATGTTGCTAAATTATATTGTCAGCAAACTAAGGCCAAGATGTGCTGAGACCACAATTCAATAATACTGGCAGGCTATAACCATAGATCCTCGTCCTGTGAACAGAAATACAATTGGAGTGCAGCAATCATATTGTACTAAACTCCTAGTCGAGATCCTACACGTATCGTCTATGCATACAAACAAAACGCCCATATCAAAAAGCATTTTTTTTAAAATTTGCATGTTTCATTAAATCGCTCTGGAAGCTTATTACTCTTTTTTGATGGAATAAATTTATTCTGTGCTTTAGGAATGTAGGAAGTTGTCATATTTAGAATCAGCACGTTACAGTGATTTTTAGTTAACACAGAGCCATGTGGCTTTGATCAAATCTGGAGTTAAAACTGTCTCTTGAAGCAGCTTCGGGCTTTGCGTCACACTTCTCTCTACCTCTCTTGTAACAGGCTTCTGAGCATATATGTATATTGTGAATATTTAAAATATTCTGGCCCAGTTTGCAAGAATCAAGGCTCTTTGTCAAGGCAGATCCCTTCCTCTTCATCTGTGTGAAGAGAAGATTCAAACCACTCCCCTCCATCATGATTGAACTTCAACAAAGAATAATAGCCAAAGCTCTTTATTTATGTTTGTTCAAGCCACCTCATAACGCCCAACAATTACATTCAATCTTACATGTTGTGGAATAGCTTTTACTAGTGGCATTCATTCCTGTTATTGTCAGTCTGGTTACTCTTCCAGGACATCCTGACATTCAGAATGGCTGCTAACATCAAAATAGCATTGCCCTACTTTGTAAGTGATGTGCAGATCTCCCCCGCATAAACAGAGACTATTTTAGCCTCCAGCTATCCCCACCAGTTCTGAAAAGATTGGCCAATTTCCTTCTTGGTTGTTTGTGCAGCTGGTTTAAACAGGCCATTGGGAAATCTTCAAGGCTAGAGTTGGGTCTCTGACTCAGTCTTCTGTGCTAACGACTGACCGAAAGCTTCATTCCTGAGCTGATTGTGTTTATATGTGGTCCATCAATGAGTGTGGTTTTTTTGTTTTTGCATGGGAAGAACTTTCTTAAAATTCGGCAAAAGTGTGAAAAAATAGAAGTACAAAACCCCAACATGCTAGGCAGTATTATGGCATGGGGTTTATCATAGGTAGGATATAGTTAGTCTTGTAGTTGTTAAGCTAACGCTGTATTTCTCCAGTGAAAATACACTAATCTTTATGCTATGCCAGGGGTTCCCAACCAGGGGTGCGAGACGATATTCCAGGGGGTGCGGAAAGTTGGGTTTTCAAAATTGTATATGCATAATTTGTTGCCGTTATTTCGAACTTTTTGTTAAGGGGTACAAGAATATATTAGAAGTGTTCTAGGTGGGGGGGTATAGAAAAGGTTGGGAGCCGCTGTGCTATGCTGATGGGTGACAAATCTGACTTTCTGATACACACCTATTCTTGTATGAATTTCAGATGTTTTGAACTATTTCTCAACATACAGGTTGCTGCAAAGCACCTACACATAGGAAAAAGCTAGTTATGGAGTCTAGCTGTTCTCTGTATGTTCTTTATTTTCATTTAATAACACCGAGTGCAGTGTAGTTTATTGGCTGAGATTATTATAGGAACATCATAATCACAGGAGAAATCCTCATTATTCAATTATGCCCATGTTATAGTTATGTGGTAAGCTCCAAGACTCTGAGGACTTTCTTCTGAAACATACATAGTGCTGAATTGCACTATAGACATTCAGCATACAGGCAGTCCTCAATTTATGACCACTATTGAGCCCCAAATTTCTCTTGCTAAGTGAGACATTGGTTAAGTGAGTTTTGACCCATTGTATAATCCAGGGGTCTGCAAACCCAGGGTCGTGGCCCACTTACGGGTCGTGCCCTGTTCGAAACTGGGCCATGGGAGAGATGGGCAAGCGCACGAGTAGAGGGCACTTGCACTCGTGCACAAAGCTCCACTCATGAGAATGGAGCTTCGTGCGCTAGCGCCCTCCGCTTGAGTGAGTGGAGCTTCATACATGAGCACAAGGGCCCTCCGCTCAAGTGTCCTGCACTCGCACAGGTGGAGTTTTGCGCATGAGCGCAAGCACCCTCCATGCACGTGCGATGCTTGCACAAAGGAGCTGCGCTCGTGTGCGTGCGCCTGCCACCCAAATGCATCCCCCCGGCGGCCTCACTGCCAAGCTAGAAAGGTTGGGGACCACCGGTATAACTTTTCTTGCTACAGTTAAGTGAATCACTGCAGCTGTTGTTAAGTGAATCTGGCTTCCCCCATTGACTTTGCTTGTCAGAAGATCCCGGGACACTGCGATCGTCATAAATAGGAACCAGTTGCCAAGAGTCCAAATTTTAATCACGCGACCATGGGAATTCTGCAATGGTCGTGTGAAAAATGGCCATAAGTCACTTTTTTCAGTGTTGTCGTAATGTTGAACCGTCACTAAATGAACTGTTGTAGGACGAGGACTAACTACCTGTATGTCAGAATTCGGACTAACTAATAGGATGGACATCACAAAATTTAATGCTGATAACCACTAACTTTTTAATCTTTCCTTCTGCTACTACTCTTTTGGTCACATCATGGAACATTATGATACAAATCTTCAGGAAAACAAAGTGTAAGTGATAATCTGCATTTTAGACATCTGCTGATCCTTCCCTATAGCATTGTATCCTGTTCCCAAACAGGAGAAGAAACTGAAGGAGAAACTGCAAGTTGTCCTCCACTTACGACTGATCACTTAGCAGCAATTCAAAGTTATGACAGACTTCCCGAAAGCTACTCATGATCCGATTTCAAAGTTACGACAGCTGCATACGCACACCCAACAGTCACGTGATCACATTTTGGATGCTTGGGAACCAGCTCACCTTTATGGCCATTGCAGCATTCTGGGGTTTCAGGATGCAATTTTCAGTATTTTTTGCCTATTTCCAGCGCTTAGTTCCAGTTTCTGGCAAAACAAAATGCCCAGTGGGTAAAATGTACTCTCTTAATGACTGCCACCAAAAATGTTGTAAAATCGGATCCAGTCTCATGGTGATCTGCTTAACAACTGCACTGCTTACAATTATAATTCTGGGGTCAATTATGGCCATAAGTTGAGCACTACCCAGTGGTGGGATTCATACCTGAACAACCAGTTCTCTGCATGGACGCCAGTTCTGGAAGTCCATTGTGGGCCTGGGCCTCCGAGCCCAGAAGGGACTTCTGGAAATGGCATCCACACACTTCCAGTGGGCAGTTCTGGGCCTGAGAGGCCTCCCCCAGGCCTCCGAGGCCCAGAACGGACTTCCGGAAGTGACATCCACGCACTTCGGCGGTCCATTCTGGGCCTTGTGAAAAAGGGCTAGGGCTTCAGCTGGTTCACCAAAGTCAACAAAAAATTAGCTGAATCCCACCACTGGCACTACCTGTATATCGATGAAGAGGCACTGGAATAGTCTTAACTTTGTCATGTTCTGTAGAGAACTGAAGGCGCTTCTACACAGTCACATCCAGAGTGGCTTTTCCAAGAGATTAATGAACTCCAGCACAAATAGAATAGGTATATTCTCTTATCTTTGGTCTTCGAAGGGCTGGAAAAGACTATGTGCTTTATCAACTTTGCAGAATTGTAACTGCCAGGAAATGGAAAACCTCAGAATGTCTTTCAGACCTTTGATTTTGCCAATTACTGGATCTGAATTGTTTTGTAGAGCTCTTTGCAGAGCTGTTGTAGTTACTTGCAGTTCTGCGGCCCACTTCTAGTATAACTACTTTTAGTCTGGTGGTGAGCAACGTGCCACCTTGGACTGATTTCAAAACGCTATGCAAACCATCAGTTAGACCTCTGGCAGACGCAACTTCCCTTGCCTATCAACCGAATGAGTAGAAAATAAAAGAGGAAGCAGCGCTGAGAAAATGCACGATTGAAAGGAAAAAGGCCACAGAAAAAGAAAACGGGGCTAGCCAGAAGGCACTACCCATTTTCTGGGTCTAGCAGAGGATTGGAAAGACGATTCATTTATGAATGGATTTTGCAGAGTAGCCAAAACGGCACGACTTAAGAAACGCAGCCATCTCTACGTGGGCATCAAAGAAATCATCGGTAGCCCTACCCGCAAATAACTGCGATCGGCAACTAGAGCCGACCCCAATTTTTGATACTTAAGGGCGAGAGGGGGCATCGCGCAGCAGAAGATCTCGGATCAGGCCAACTCTGCTTCTTTTCCCTGTCAATCACCGCCTCCGCGAGGGGGAAGTGGGACCGCGGTTCCCAAAGAGTTAATGTTCCCTGAGAGCCAAACGGATAAACAACTCAGGCGGGGACGGCACGAGAACAACAGCGCGCGGGGTAAAGATTGGAACACGAAGTCCTCAGCACACCTAAAGTTTAACCAGAGCCGAGGCGGGATTCAAACCCTTCGTCCAATCGAGAACGGCTACGCTACGCCCACCGACCAATCCCACCCGCTTTGCCAGCCGCTTCAGCCAATCCGCAGAAAGCAAGCAGACGCTACAAGCAGAGCGGGCGGCGCTTCTTTGTTTAGATCCCGTAGCCTGAGTCCCCAACCAAGTGACTTGGCGCGGGGTCGGAACGGGCTCGCCCTGGGGAAAGTCCCGCTGCTTTCTAGAGACCTGGATCCTTATCGCGGCTCGATCGGGTAGGTCAATCGATCCGAGCAACTGCTGATCACCGCGGCGGCCCAGGCACTCGTCTCCTCCGCAGCCGCTAAAGCGGCTCCCGTTGGCTTCAGCGAAGCGGGGAGGGGAGGAGAGGAGAGGAGAGGGGGGGCGTGCCGAAGATCGGTTCCGGCAGCCAATCGGGGCGTTCCGTTCCTTTTTGACGTCACAATCCCTAGAACCTGCAGCGGCGACAACAATAACAATACCAGGCGGGGATCGTTCCCCGGAGCCGAGCGGCCGGGGCAGGGGGGGGGCCTGACCGGAGCGAGCCGTGAAAACAGCGCGTCCGGCGGTAGCGCTTGCTTCTGTCAGCGGAGTCGGAGAGGAGCAACCTAGCAAGCAACTCAGGAGGGAGCCCGAAATAGAAGCGCCTCTTTCCTGGCAGCGATGGCCTCGAGCGAGCCCTCGGGGCTGCAAGAAGAGAATCTGCAGGGTAAGAAGAAAACCTTCCCTCCTTTAAAACAAAGTAAACTGTAAAAAAAAAAAATCAGAAAAGAAAACTTGGACTTTTTAAAATAATGGGCCTCTAATAGAAGGGCCTCTTTAAGTTAAGACTTTCCTGGGCTGATCAGAAACAGACTTCCTAGATCACCTTGTTTTGAAGCCCCCCCCCAGGCCTGTGATTAATACAGGTAGTCCTCGACTTACAACAGTTCATTTAGTGATGGTTCAAAGTTACAACGGCGCTGACAAAAGTGACTTAATGACCGTTTTTCACATTTACGACCTTTGAGGCATCCCCATGATCTTGCGATCAAAATTCAGAGGCTTGGTAACTGGTTCATACTTATGACCGTTGTTGGGTCCCAAAGTCATGGGATCACGTTGCAAAGTCAATGGGGAAGCCAGTTTCACTTAACAACTGGGTAACAACTGCAGTGATTCACTTAACAACTGGGGCAAGGAAGGTCGTAAAATGGGGCAAAACTCACTTAACAAATGTCTCACTTGGCAACAGAAATGTTGGGCTCGATTGTGCTTGTAAGTCAAGGGCTGCTTGTATTAATATTCCTTCTAGTAATTAGAATTCCCTTAGAATGTTTCTTGAGGGCAGGAGAAACAAAGGATGCGGAAATACCAAATGGCCTGGGGTTACCTTTGCGTTATTCAGAGTTTCCTCTGTTTCTTGGGGCTATGAAAGTCTAGATTTTTCTCTACTTTGGACTTTTTCTTGCATTGAGTTGGTTTTTACCTTGGCAGGCTCAGAACCAGGAAGGGAGGATGCCTTTAAAATAGCCTATGTTTATTGGAAAGGGAAAACAGGCAGATGTGGTTGTAACTTAGTGGCTGTGTTCTCTTGGCTGTGCTGTAGTACCCTTGCCTATGTGACTCAACCGTTTACTAATAGCTTTTATGGTTGTAAATAATTGGCCTTGGAACTTATTGACACATCGTGCAGGTTCAGAGCTGACATCATGGGATTTATAGCCCCATGTGGAAAAACTTGGAAGTAGATTGCAACATAAAAGGGTCTTTTCCCATTTTTAGATTATGTTTGTAATCAAACAGTATTAGAGGTTATCTTCTCCTGTGGCTTGGTCACATAATGTGCCAAAGGAAAAGTGAGCACAGAATTATTGTTTTGATTTTTTCTTGTTATTGTTCTTGAAGTGTCAGTATTTTGTCCAACCTGAGAGAAGTTCAGTAAACATTTCCTTGATCTTTCCAAATATTTGATGCTGCTTACTTTCAGTTGACACAAATACTTCCTTGGGAAGCCTTCTAATTGAATGAATTTGGTTGAAACTTTTGAATAGACAGGTATGATTTGTTGGTTGGTTCATATATATTTCACAGGAAGGATACCTCATCCCTATATATGCACTCTAGATATCCTTCCTTCCCACTCCCCAGTCACCAAAAGAAATTTAAATTGTATCTTTGCTACTGGATAGTTAGGACCATAGAAGCAAATGTATATTCTTCAGAGAAAACTTAAATGGAGACTAAATTAATTAAACATACAGAGTTTACATAAGATGTAAAATCTAGTACTTTTTGCACCACTTTGCATATTTTATATTTTGTGAAGTATGTAGTTTTACTTTTTAGCCTTGTTTTTTCAGTGTACAGAGTAGATGAGGCACGAATCTGGCTTTTAAGGATTATCTCTTTTTTAATGAATGCTCTCATACAAAGAACATACGTTATCCTCTTTTCCAATTTCCTTATTCCATGTTAACTGGATATACTTGGCTTCCATTCTCCTCTCTTGCAGTTTTTTTAGCTAATTCCTCATAAGACTCCCAAAAATAGGCTGGAGAGAAATCCATCAACTGTGGCTTTTCTCAAAATGAAATTATGCCGGTGAAAAGCATTTGTTCGTTAATTTGCAGCCTGCCACATTCAGATCAAAGTTCTGGAGAGCTTTTATTTGCCTAAACCTTGTGAGCAAGAGCTACTATAGCTTTTTATAATGTCAGTTTTGTGAGGGCATGTTTCACAAGGCTTAGACTGTTTATTTTTCCGGTTGGTCTAGGGAAGAATTTTTTTGGGGGTAACATTCTGAAGTAATTAAATGGAATATGTTGGGGTGGATGCAATTTATATTTTAAGATCTGATAACAAAGATGCTCCATATTGTCTACTTCCTGTCAACAGATTGCCCCTTCTCTTTTCTTTCTGCCCGTTTGATTTCCTGTTTTCGCCTTCTGTTCCTCAGCATCCTGAGAATTATAATCCATAGAAGTAGGCCAGAACAGAATGATAAAATACACAGTTGGGACAGAAAGCTGTCCATTAAAAAAATAAGGAAGACAGACGTTTGGATATAGGAATGTTTTCTGGTAGTTCGGTTCTCTTATGCCATTTCATTATAGTTCCATAAAGCCTATTTTCCAGCATGATTTCACTCCACTAACTTTAAAGTTAGCTTCTTCTCATTTAAATCATGCGGATTCCAGTTGGTTATATTTCCAGCAATTAAAGACTGGCCTGTTTCCTACAATCTTTTCTGCTATAGTGGTATAGCCAATTACTGCCCACAGTGATAATACCAGTATATTATTGTTACAAGTTTTTATCTGTGGACTGCATCATGTTTTCTTTTAAAATGCACAAACATTTTAAGTAAACTTGAAAAGATTAAAAACTAGAACGGTTGCATCTTGGAAAATAAGCTTGCTGTACATTAAAATGAGCACCTGTTTATTCTGCAGGGTTATATAGTTTGGTCTTCTGATTAAGGCACTAGGCTAGAAACCAGGAGACTCTGAGTTCTAATCCCACATGAAAGCCAGCTGAGTGACTTTGGACCAGACAGTCACTCTCAACCCAACTCACCTCACAGGGTTTTTGTTGTGGGGAAAATAGAGGGAAAGAGCATTAGATATGTTCACCCCCTTCGAGTTATTTATAAAAGTAATCAAGCAGGTTAAAAAACCTTTTAAAAAAGCCTTTTATACCATATAGCCATTAGATTGCTTGTATAGTAAATATAGAAGCACAGCTTTTGTCCTGAGCAATACAGCATGTCACAAGATAGAGACAAAATGCTTATGCACTGCTGGCGGGCGGGGGGGGGGGGGGAGAGAGAAACACCATAACACCATTGCCATTGCAACAGGGTTTTATTATTAACAGGCAATAAGCTGGGTATTCTTTGTACCTTCTAAAAATACAAGCAAAGGAGACCGTGAACTCAGACGTGAAGTAGAATGTCAACAAATGTTAAGTGCTGGATTTCCTAATAAATCCTTGTGGTTTTTGTTCTTTCTGAATTTTTGCCAAGCAGGTTCCTGGGTAGAACTGCACTTTAGCAGCAATGGGAACGGTAACAGTGGCCAGCCAGCCGGCCAGGAACAAGTTCCTGCTTCAGTTTCTATTTATAATGGTGACATGGAGAAAATTCTTCTAGATGCCCAGCATGAGTCCGGAAGAAGTAGCTCGCGAGAGAGCTCACACTGCGACAGGTATTCTGACATTAAGGCAGCACAGGCTGCTTCCAATGCATTTCTTCTTTATTTCAGCTGAACGTGCAGGTAGTCCTGGACTAACAACCACAATTGAGCTATGATGCAGTTGCCCTGCATCTGAATTTCGGTCCTGTGACCGTGGGGATGCTGCAATGGTCATGAGTGTGAAAAACAATCATAAGTCACTTTTTTCAGTGGCCTTGTAACTTTGAACGGTCACTAAATGAACTGTTGTAAGTTGAGGACTACTTGTACCTACAAAACAGCCTTCTGGCTGACTTCCAGATATTTCAACCTTGTTTTTACCAGCCATAGGCAATGCTTCTCCATGGGTGTTATCAAGCATAATGGCAGTTGCAGTCTAAAAAATGGAAAGGTACCAGGCTGGGGAAGGTGAATATATGGCCTGATGTTATGCTTG